>VMBQ01004033.1:2853-90675 GCA_007657795.1 Dreissena rostriformis
TTTTCATTTCTAGACGGATTCACTTCAAATTGATACTGAACTTCTCTTTTGACAATACAGTCAATCTCAACTATGCATGGCCCCATTACCAACCCTGGGGCGCCCTTCCAACATAGGTCACACCCACCCAAAATTGCCTTTTACTATAACTTCTTCATTTATACACCAATTCACTTCTAATTGATACGGAACTTCTCTTATGACAATACGGTCAATCTCAACTATGCATGGCCCCATTACCAACCCTGGGGCACACCTAGGACAAACATTCAGCGTGGGGATATGCGTCGGCCTCTGCCGCGCCTTTTCTAGTTATTTATTGTGTTTGATAAAAGTTATCATTCAGATTTATAAATGACTATTTTATCTAAAACTACTAAGCCAGAGCAACTCTCGGTATTTAACCCATCGTAAAATGGATTTCTCGTGGTCAGTGTTTATTCGTTTCAAGCAAGAACGTTTCAATAGGAAACATCGCTGTGAAATTGTCCATCGCACACATTAATTCTATGCGTTGTCACATGCTGTCAATCACCCTCTTATAACTATAATTAATTTCTTTTGTTGGTGTGGTTATAGTAAAAAAGTCAATACAAAAAGGTATTCATTGCCGAACATGTTTTTGTCGTGATTCAATACGTTTGAAATGTTCGACTGCTATTTCACAGATGGTCGATTGACAATTATTGGATAGGTGATCTTTTTACACCCGACGGGTCATGTTTTTCTTTCATTTGGATAAATGAATGTCCATCCGCCTTATTATATGTATAGTGAGTCAAATTTTGAATACATACATCAATGAATACAAGGATACTTTGTCTGTGTATATTGGTTTCAATATTGATGCATAGTGTCATTTTGTATTTTGTATATTAATTTGCACAAATAGTGTGAACATATAATTATTCTCACGCTTTTTGAAAAAAGGTGGGGATATTGTGGTTATCTCCGCCGTCCGTCCGTCCGTCTGTCCGGGGTTGTCGATGTATATCAATCATGTATCGATATTTATTTATAAAACTAACTCCCAATTCTTGACATAAGCAACACAACCGATATATGTTGGAGAATTAACGTATACATGAAGAAATGTTTTGCACGTAATCGCTGAGCATGCAAATGCAGAAGTTTTACGGACTCGACAGATTGTTGATTGTTTAACATATTGTCTCAAAATACGTCTGTTTTTGAATTGCAATTGAGGTTACTGTACTATTGTAAAACACAACAAATTAAATATAAATGTAAACATTTAATTAAATATATTTTTCAGTATAAAAAAGGTCTACTTGGTGTTATTGTTCGAGTTCTAATAATTGTTGAATATCCAATCTCCATTCGTAGTTTTTCCTTTCTCTGAGGATACAGCCATTATGTTAGCACACGTGCGTACACACATTCATTCAAAACTTGTATTAAAACATATAATGTATTATAAACTTCACAATAATACAAACTACTTATTAACCACATATCCATTCTTCACAATTTTCATACAAACTGCATCGATATTACGCAATGTTTGAAGTGTACTCTACTAAATAATGAGAGCATCTGAAATGACAGCCATCTAAGTCGTTTTGTTTCCATATCAGTTGTCATGTGATAATCCTCTTAAGTTTCAGAACTCGGCCAGGGTTATTGAAATTTCGGCACGAAGCTATTTAAAATATATGACGAGTGTTTTTATAGATAGTATATAAGTAACATATCGTCAAATGTTATGTGTATGTAACAGCGGTCTCCTTTGATTACGCAAATATATGTATTATTGTGTCTTTTAGGTCTTTACAATCGGCCGACAGAAATTAAACATATTTATTGAATGAACACAGACTGATATTCAAACGCATTCAATTGTATTACTTTTGAGGCAAAAATATAGTGTTGACATCCATGGTGTTCAGTTAAAATGTAAAACTAATGAGACGTTCAATGTGATCGTGTGTCTACAAAAGAAATGATAATGTCTTGTAAATGTGAAAGATTTCAGTTATCTAAATGCAATATTTTACAAGCGTGCATTTTTGTTGAAAACACCGCAAGCAATAACGCATTCAAACCTGCTGATGGGTTTATTATACATTTTGTTTTTAAAACCGTCAATTTTCCTTGCAGATGTCGCGATTGAGAAGTAATAAGTAAGCGTTACATCCTTTCATTTTTAATGATTCATGAAATAAACTTGTATCGCGCGCGTCAGTTGCTTTTCAATTTCTCAGTCACTTGTACACCATCCATAGGCATTTCGCGAGGCGTACCCAAATGCATTTCAAACCGTGCCTCACCTATTTTCTTAATTGAAAGTAACATTTAAAGACAGGTTTTGGGTTGCATCTCGATGAAATAACAGGTGTTTTGATAGTTGGATCAATAAAAAAGTATTTCACCTGATATTGCAAATTATCTTGTGGTTGCATTGTATGCATTTATATGTATGCTTTTTTGCATTATGTCAGCGCATAAAGGTTTATCCGGTATGCGTAATTAAAGCTAAACATTCACTGAGAGCAGTGATAAATGCGACAAGGAACATAAATCACTACATAAATGTTTGATATAGTGCAATAACATTTAATTAACCCTTAATGGATGTTGGAAGGATGTACAACGGTTTCGCGACATCTCGGTCGGTTTATTAAGTTAATAGATCGGTTATTGCAAATACTTCACTGACACAATAGGCAAGAAGGGTACCTATAAAACTTATACTCGATTTCGTTGTTTTAGAAAATACTTAAGAGAAATTAAATAGTATCTGCTCGATCAACCAAGTAACGTTATCCATGTGTCATAAATGTCTACGATTTGTTGGGTCATATTTGTGTGCTTTTCCTTTCTTTTTAAAGTGGATGACTTTATATATTCCAGTATGTTAATTACGACAAGTTATATACTTTTGTGCAATTAATGTTGATCTTTATTTTAACACATTAATTAACAAAATCCCTTGAGGTGTAGATAACAGAATCTCCATTGGAAACTATATATAAATGGTAGATGTGTATTAGCGTAATATTGTCCGTTGTGCATCATTATTGCATAATCTGTAGTTTACTTTATTAGACAAAAGAATATACATGTTAAGAATGAACAAAACTGTTCAATGTCTGTGAGGGTTATATATAATGTGCGTGGTGCTTATAGAAAACTATACAACAAATGGCCAAACATCCGGTGAATGAGCATTTGAACATTCTCAATAATCAGTTCGTGAAAAAGAAGATGAGCCAGCAGAAGGTGTTACAACATAAACACAAGCATTATTACTCATTTAACGGTTTAACTATTTATATGTATTGGAATCAACTGCAATAATAACCACACACATCATAAGCATCAACAGTTAAGTTGCTTTCAATTTTTTATTGTATTTATCAAAACGTCACCATCTTATATCAACTCATAGGCATATCCATTGTTCGTATCTCTTGAATTGACGAATGGATTGTTTTATCTGATGGTATATGTTATGCTCAAAACGTATCACACTGATGTCTATTATTCAGAGCTAATGATACTGTGTTCTTGAGTTACTTTTTATTGTTAAAGTCAAACAACATAAAACATAGGCTTGAATCAATATACAACTAGAAATGGCGCGGCAGAGGCCGACGCGTATCCCCACACCAAATGTTTGACCTAGATGTGCCCCAGGGTTGGTAATGGGGCCATGCATAGTCGAGATTGACCGTATTGTCATAGAGAAGTTCAGTATCAATTAGAAGTGAATTGATGTAGAAATGAAGAAGTTATAGTAAAGGCAATTTTGGGTGGGTGTGACCTATGTGGGCAGGGCGCCCCAGGGTTGGTAATGAAGCCATGCATATTTGAGATTGACCGTATTGTCATAAGAGAAGTTCAGTATCAATTTGAAGTGAATCGGTGTAGAAATGAAGAAATTATAGTAAAGGCAATTTTGGGTGGGTGTGGTCTATGTGGGCGGGGCGCCCCAGGGTTGGGAATGGGGCCATGCATGGTTGAGATTGACCGTATTGTCATAAGAGAGGTCCAGTATCAATTTGAAGTGAATCGGTGTAGAAATGAAGAAGTAAATGTAAAATAACCTTAAAAAATGAGTGATAATTTCTGACGCGGCCCCACCCCAACCCCCATAACTTTTGACCCAGGGGTCAGATCAAAATTCCAAATAGTGCAGGGTCGCACATATGCTCATAGCTACCATGTGTGTAAGTTTCAAGGTTCTAGTGCTAATAGTGTAGGAGGAGATAGTGGCCAGGACGGACGGACGGACGGACAACCGGACGGACAGACGGACGGACAACCGGACGGCGGAGATCACCACAATATCCCCACCTTTTTTTCAAAAAGTGTGGGGATAATGAATACAATTTATACCAACTACGTTCAACTAAACAGTATACCGAACAGTAAATTTAGAGGATATTTAATTTTCCCACAACTAGGCAAACACGTTATAACACTTTCTTAGACTTAATGTTTTACAAGTAGAGTTATTCACAAATAGCACACACATTTATTTAGTTCATACCATTTGAGTTAATGCGAATGCTGACTTTTCTTTATGCTAGAGTGTAAATCAGTCAACAAAATAGCATGATGTCAAACACAAGTATAAATCTTAGAACTGAATATCAATTGGTTATATTAATTTCAGATTTAGGAAAGATACACGTTAATAAGACTTGTCATAACCCTTGCAAACTTAACAACTTCCAATTCATAACTTAACTGTGTACTTCAGAATGGTCAAGTTTTACGATACATAAGGAATATAATATATCTTATCCAAAAGTTTGTGCTCCCGTTTGAGCAAGCTAAAGCGTCTATATTTGCCTTTATAATACAGAAAACATTGCCATTAACCAAGCACATTAATACTGATTCTCATTAACAGTCACGTTCAAGGTCATAGTAGCCCTCTGTGTGATAATGAGTTGTTTTGGTTGTATTGCTTTCGTTGGTTATATTAGGCTGGCAATATTTTGAAGTTGACCGACCATACAAATATCATTCTAACTTTTTTAAGAACAAATGTCCTTGAAATTAATATTATTCTTCATACATTTGTGCTTGACCAAGGAACAGGAATATTACTTTGATCACTATTAAAAATCTGCGTATTATTGGCGTACGACACTATAAAACATTTCGTTTAAAGTACGAAATTAAGTAATATACTATATACAAATATGTGATACAAAGGTAATCATTTTGCAGGGCTTATATTATTTTATTATTTTAGCCTCTTGTAAAATAATGTTTCTATCCGTTTTCGAGTTATGACTTATATTTTATGAAATGCTTTATCTAAACCGATCTAAAATTATAGCAAAAATATCGGACATCCTTGATCAGCTGTATCTCACGCTGTTGGCACATAAATGTTGTTTAGTTTAAGTTCTCATTCAGATTTATTAATGACTATTAAATCTCTGAAACGCATGCGCGTGACAACAACAAAAAAATGCTCTTTTTTAATTCCGATCTCCTGTATAATATTTGTATGTTCAACACCTATTTATCCCTGCAAGTAGCGTTATTTCGCTTGTTTGAATATTATGTATATATTCTTTCTTGATTCTATTATTTTTTGAAATTTGGATCTTTTAAACCCATTAACATGTCGCTATAATTTAAAAGAATAATTTCGCACACTGCTATCGTTTGTACCGTGTACAGTGCTCCTACTAATTATATATTCTAGAGGACAGATGGTAATGCAGTTGTCAATCTCGTCGATTGATTCCGAACTGTGTTTCACGATTTCAATCATCCATTTATTTAATTTATTGACAACTTTGTTGGCTCGATTGTCCGAAGAGAGTCAACATGGATATCTCTTGATTACGGATATAGCCATCCTTTTGGCTGGTTTACAATAGTTATTTTACGGGCGCGTGCTATTGTACAGACGTACGGTTATTATCGGAAAGATATCATTTATTCCCAAGTGTGTTTCTAGGACGAATGTATCATCTTTGTTATATCAAAGTTGTATTTTATGAATATGACTATGATTTTATCGTTTGAGTGTGTCGAAGTAGTAGTTTTTTACCTCGTAAAAAGATATTTTTTTCCGTTGTAAGGGTAACTTATGACTTTAAGTACTGTATATAAAGTTGATATTGATGCACACAAATGGCGTCATAAAACCATTTTACGACCAATTTCAAACAGGGCTATATTCCCTGGATTGGGAATTAATGTTCAAGCCACAAGTTCTTATATACATGTGTATGTTTCAAACATTTTTCTGCGATTTGATTAAAAGGAAAGTCTTGCATTATGTTATGTTTGTGGATTTTATGGTTTGTTTTATTACCATTTCAAAAACCAGTAACCATGGTCTGTGATTTGATAAATAATGTATAATCGATGCATTATAGATCATTTATGAATAGTTTTTTTTTAAACAAATGCCCAGTATGCCGTTCTTCGAAGAAGTTAAGCTATAAACAGAACAAAACATAGACTGGAAACTACCAGTAGTCTATGAGCAGTTAAAACCACACACAAGATGTTGGGTAGATTTTTATGTTATTAATGTATTTCCTTGTGCCAAAAATATATAAACTTTTTCTTTAACCTGATTTCGAGTTAATAAAAAACACATGCACAATCTGATTTTTTTTAAGGATTATTAAAAATGTTTTAATGCTATTCAATGAGTACAATTTACGGTTCTTGTATCTGTTCTAGCCAATCGCGTGTTGCAATAGAGCACTAAGAACAGGGCAATTATTGACAAAATAAATCAAAGCGCTGAAGGCACTGAGGTTGTTCGCTCTGTGAATACTTTTAATATTACAGTGACAGGATTAAGTTCAACATTTTGATGTAGGCCAATCGTACGGCCACAATAAAATACAAATAAAAATGAACATGTAATTTCACTTACATTGTTTACTGTGATAAAATTATGCTAAGAGTGAGATTTTGCAAACATATCAAGACGTCACCAGCCGTCGACTCCAACCCCAGAACAGTTTCCCCAGCATGTTGAGCATACTGAGTTCCGCCGTCCTGGGACACTTTCATTATCTTCATATGGCAACCCCCTCGAATCCCTGGTCTGCATCTTTTTACCAGGTCTGCTCCCTCCGTCCTCTACGCTGACGCATCCGCTGTTTCGCAGCTCCCGTCCCTCTTTCGGCGATGTAGTGAAACCACTATCCACCTACGGACAATTGCCATTCCGCTAAGTGATCCTTCCAAGTTCTGGGAGTCAGCGAAGTCAGCGGAAGAGGACGTCCGACTGGAGGGATGACGGTACTCGCTGGATTAGCAGAGCCGCCCGCAGAAGTTCCCCTATCCGACGCTCCTCAGAAAATGTAGTGAAACAACTATTACCCCATAGGACGTTTATGGCGATTACGCGTAGAAGTAGGTACCGAGTGCTCTTTTAAAGTACGGAATACTGAAACATTTAAAGAGAAACCTTGATTTTTTAACAATCGCATTTTTCTACTACATTTTCAACTTTAATCGCTAGCTGAACGATTCAATAGCCATCGGTGATTTTGGTGATCGGAAATACTAACATAACTTCTATAAGTACTGTGTGACAGTGTTGTCATTTGTCCCAGTTCAGTGTTGTGTTGTTTCATTTTTGTCAAGCGACCAAGTTCATTGACCTAGTTCATTGACTGAGTTCATTAACCGAGTTCATTGTTTTCACATCTACATAGCTGCAAACACCACATTACTTAATTGCTGTAATAGATATGTTCGTTAACGTAAACATAATAATCTGTTGCTAATCTATAATACTGTAGTAAATGGATTTTTTTTTTCTTTACATCACTGTACAGTTGTTATTTTTTGTTAAACATTGTATGAATATTTAAATACTGTATAGGATGTTAAAATCCGTGTTATAGAAATAATGCTCACACTATTAACAGTAAAGCTGATACACCATACTACGCCACTTTTTTAAATTTGAACCCATTTCGCTTTTGTTCCATGTTAAGATGTAAGTAAAACGCCAAATACCATTATTTTAGTAAATCAATGGACCCCTTACCATCTCTCTGTGGAAAACTCTTAAGAGTTAGAAGATTTTGGCTAAAAAAACAATCTTGAAATGGGCAATTATGGGCCAAGTGTAGTTAGCACAACAAAACAGACTTATAGTCCATTTTTTAAAAAAAGATCCATAATAAATTGTTGATGTTAAAATTTCAGATCACTCTCTTCCTGCCATGTGGCCAACCAACCTTTGTACTGAATTCACACAGTACAAATGTATATATGTAGTTAGATTTGTTTCTTTTTTGTTGTTGCATACGGTAACACATATCTTGACTTATTTATTGCAACTCTTGTCCATTAGTAAAATATATAGTTTCAATTTATTTCAGAACTGCATGTTTATATATTTATAAATGTTGTAAAATGTGATACATATATTCCAGCACAATTTGTTTGCACTGTACCGTATTTTTTCAACACTAAATGAATTCTGTTAAAATTGCCTCCCTAAACTGCCGCGGCCTCTACTGTAATAAGAAAAGAATAGACGTTTTAAATTTCCTTAAAGAAAAAGATTATCATATTTATTGTTTACAAGACACCCACTGGCCAAAGGAATTGGAAAAAGCTGTTTACTCTGAATGGGACGGACAGGTGTTTGTAAGCTATGGAAAATCAAATGCAAGAGGCTGTGCAATTTTAATAAAGAAAAATATTGACATTAAAGTTAATCAAGTAAAAACTGATGATAACGGAAATCTGCTAGCTATTAATATTTCCATTGGTGAAATAAAAATTACATTAATTACTGTTTATGGTCCAAATATAGATTGTCCACAATTTTATAACGATATGTTTAATATAATTGATGAATTTGGAAGTGATGAATATATATTATGTGGCGATTTTAATTTGGTACTGGATAGCAGTTTGGATTATTGTAATTATAAATCCCTTAACAACAATATAAAATCAAGAAATGTTATTTTACAAGAAATTACAAACAGGAACCTGATAGATACTTTCAGAGAAATGCATGAAAATACGATACGTTTTACATGGCGACGCACAAATCCTTTACAACAAGCAAGACTAGACTTTTTTCTAATAACTCCAGGTTTGCTCAACTCTTTAAAAACATCAAATATAAAATCAAGTATTAAATCTGATCATTCAATTATTGATATATGCCTCGAATTTAATAAAATTGAACATGGTAAAGGTCTGTGGAAATTTAACAACTCTCTTCTACATGACATTGAATATCTAAACTGTGTTAATAATGTAATAGATGAAATAAAAAAACAATATTGTTTGCCGGTCTATAACTTAGATAATATTCAGTCCATTAATAACAGTGATATATTTTTTACTATAAATGACCAACTGTTTTTAGAAACGCTATTAATGGAAATTAGAGGTAAAACTATTTCATATTCAAGTCATAAAAATAAATTAAACACTACATATGAACACAAACTGTTAATGGAAATTGAAAATCTTGAAAAAAATCTTAATGAGTCAAATAAAGAACAACTTAACAATTTAATTATGGAACTAAATTCTGTAAGAGATATAAAAGTTAAAGGACACATAATAAGGTCAAAAAGTAAATGGATTGAACAGGGTGAGAAAACAACTATTTTTTTTTGCTCATTAGAAAAACACCACTATATTAACAAAAACATACCATTTATCCAAAAAGAAGATGGGGCAACTCTATACAATCAATCAGATATTCTTAAAGAAACCTCAGATTTCTATAAAACACTATATGAAAAAGTAGAAGAACAACCAAACCATATCCTTAACGATTTACAAGATATACATTTTAATAAACTAAATGCAACGCAATCAATAAGTCTCGAAGGCCTATTGACATTTGAGGAAATAACCATAACTCTGAAAAATATGAAAAATGACAAAAGTCCTGGCTCAGATGGATTTACAACAAATTTTTTTAAAGTCTTTTGGAATAAAATAGGAATGTTTGTATTGCGAAGCCTTAACTTTGCATACACTTATAACGCTTTTTCAGTTACACAAAAGCAGGGGATTATTATATGCATTCCAAAAGAAAACAAGCCAAGACACTTTCTAAGAAATTGGAGGCCTATCACTCTACTAAATACCGTTTATAAAATAGCATCTGGGTCAATTGCAAATCGATTAAAACCGTGCTTACAAACACTTATATCGAAAGACCAAACTGGCTTTGTTTCAGGCCGATACATAGGAGAAAACACACGTCTGTTATATGATATAATGAATTACACCGAAAATAATAAAATACCTGGACTTATTATGATGATAGATTTTGAAAAAGCATTTGATTCGTTGTCTTTTGATTGTATTGAANGTCATGCAGCACATGTTTGAATGCAATCTCTGTGCATATGTATGAGCCTCTGCGTTCAGGGTAGGGATCGAGTTATTAACAGGCAACATTATTGAGCCGCGAAAGTCAAGTCTTTATGTGTCGTATTCTGAGAAAACTGGGCATAATGCATGTGCGTAAAGTGTCGTCCCAAATTAGCCTGTGCAGTCCTCACAGGCTAATCCGGAATGACACTTTACGCCTTAACTGGATTTTCGCTAAGAAGGGACATCATTTAAACGAAAGATTCCATAAAAGCGGAAATTGTCGTCCCTGATTTGCCTGTGCGGACTGCACAGGCTAATCTGGGATGACAATTTACGCACAAGCATTATGCACAGTTTCTCAGAACACGACACATATCACCAGCAGAAAATTAATTCACAAAACCATTAGCTTAATAAACGAGTCTCAGCGTATCACAAATTGATATAAACAAGTTCCAATCTTACCATACTTGAGGCCAGACTTGGTTATCCGAGCTTTAAATCCGGGATTCGCTGCTTCCGAGGTTGCTAGGAGACCGACTAGAATCACCAGCGTCATCAGCATCAACGACCACCTCATCTCGTCTGCTTGTAACGAAGAAATGTTAATAAACCGTCCAGTGTTCAGCACTTTGGATGGCAAGACATTTGTGAGTATTTATAAACATGCACTGGATAAAAGCCGTACTTCCACAACTTTCGAAAAATTGTTAAGTTAATAACACTTTCGTTTTTCCACTCATCGACTTTCAGTTTCGCAAATATGGTTTCAATGCGTTTTTTGTTAGCTCACGCGATGTAATTGGGTTATTGGGTTAAGTGTCAGTTTACATAATGTGCTTAGCTTGTACAGTTAACGTTTACATATGAGTCGCGCTCTGAGAAAACGGGGTTTAATGCATGTGCGGAAAGTGCCGTCCCAGATTAGCATGTGCATTAGGCCCAGTTTTCTCAGAACGCGACACATATAACTTAATGTGAATTAATGAAAAGCTGCATACTGCAAGTACATTTTAAACTATGAATGTGCCACGAAACAATGATTTTTGCCTAACATTTAACAACTGAATGTGATCTGCATTTTAATATCAAAGCGCTGAAGGCACTGAAGTTGTTCGCTCTGTGAATACTTTTAAAATTACAATGTTTGGCCTCTCTAGACGTCACCAGCCGTCGACTCGAACCCCAGAATGGTTTCCCCAGCACGTTGAGCATACTGAGTTCCGCCGTCCTGGGACACTCTCATTATCTTCATAAGGCAATCCCCTGGTCTGCATCTCTTTCCCAGGTCTGCCCCCTCCGTCCTCTACGCTGACACATCCGCTGTCCCGCAGCTCCCGTCCCTCTTTCGGCGATGTAGTGAAACCACTATCCATTTACGGACAATTGCCATTCCGCTTAGTGATCCTTAAAAGTTCTGGGAGTCAGCGAAGTCAGCGGAAGAGGACGTCCGACTGGAGGGATGACGGTACTCGCTGGATTAGAAGAGCCGCCCGCAGAAGTTCCCCTATCCGACGCTCCTTAGAAAATGTAGTGAAACAACTATTATCGCATTGGACGTTTATGGCGATTACGCGTAGAAGTAGGTACCGAGTGCTTTTTAAAGTACGGAATACTTAAACATTCATAGAGAAACCTTGATTTTTTTTTTACAATCGCACTTTTCTACTACATTTTCAACTTTAATCGCTAGCTGAACGATTCAATAGCCATCGGTGATTTTGGTGATCGGAAATACTAACATAACTGCTATAAGTATGAGGTCGATATAATCGGTAGTTTACATCTAATTATTTGGACTTCGCTAATATATAATATCCTGACTTTGAAATAAAGTTAAAACAAATACGTTTTTTAATTATTAATTTAGAACAAAGGTTTGAATTGTGGTTTTTGTCACTTGTTAGTCGCATATTCACCGCATGAAATCTGTGTTATTAAGTGCAAACCACACGTAAATGTTCGTAAATAAAAATTATACTACGGCAGATCACATCATATTTGTCCTCACATGGCTTATTATGATTTTATTTTTTCCCTATCAAAATATTTGGAATTTAAATATTTGATTAACACTCAGTTTTCTTTCGACACATTCAAATCACTCTTTCAGAGCCGTGTCATATGAAAATTGGTCTTATGGCGCTTCGGCTAGCGTGGCTAAAACCCAGTCTGCGCAATGGCACAGTCTGGTCAGGGGCTGTGCTGTCCGCTATAAATCACGCAAGGTTTCGTGGTCTCATTAGGTTTCTCCTGACCAGTCTGCGAGATGCGCAGGCTATAGCTAAGCTGGCCGGATATGGCATAAGACCCATTTTCGCATGACGCGAGTTTTCAAAAATGTTTTTGTTTCTTATAAATGGATCATCTAAGCACAATACTTTCCGATAGAAAATTGAAGTCAAACTGTTTTATTAAAAGCAAACTGGCACATTTCGGTAGCCTATTCAGTCTTCCGAGAACGATATCCATACCGACTTACCTAGTACAGCAATCATTTGTTGTTAGATAAAAATCGATTTCCGTTGCATCATGACACTATACTATTTCGGTAGTTTTTGTTTCCTCATCTTAAAATCAATACAGTACTGGGTTATCAACGTTTATCAATCCATCATGTCTTCTCCGGACGATTTAGTGACCGAGTACCAACTCAAAATGCGAAGATTGCCATCGATGCGAAAAGCTGGTTGTAATAGTAATATAAGTATTATTTAAACATATATCAAACACAATAGTATCGAAAATGATCGAAACAAAGCTTGTTGTTGTTTTCTGTTGAGTTTAAGCAAATATGGATAAATTATTTCCGATGGTCACGATTTTTCTCAATTAACAGCGTATTACTTATCATTATGAAACAATGATAAAATGGAATTTATATGCATATTAAAATAATACATTTTTTTTTTTGCTTTACATAATGAAAGAATGGTTCTATTGATCACTTAGTAAAATGGTATTGGGTTTTTCCGTTTTTCTCCCGTTGATCTGATAAGGAATCGGCTGTTATCAAAGTTGCTAATTGATAGCCTCAGCTGCTGTGCTGCGCGCATGTATGTGTGTATTTCAGAGTTCATTAACAGTGAAGTCCCGCTGCTTCTTCGCGAATGCATCTTTTGGCTGACATGTTCCTGTAACCTTTAAGGGAACGTGACACGCATTGAACTATGTTCATTATGGAAAATGTTATGTAAATGATACTCTTCCGTACCGCAAACTATTTCTAGGCGCGTATGCGGGTTGAGTGTGATTTGGTGAATCGTAGTTAACTGAACAACGATTTTCAAAACACCACATTAACTTTAGTTGTTCTTGCGAACAACTAAAAATCGGCAGTTTTTACTGCAGTTTGACAAGAATGAAATCAGAAAAAAAATGAACTGAATACCATAGAAGACATTTCTCGTTTGTGCACCTCGTATATACACTGTTTCATAAACACGTTTCATGCAATATAACTAGATTTCTGCAAATACACGAAAACTAATGACATTTCGTTTGTTAGTGGTTACTTTGAATTGACATTTTTTTCCATCATTGCCTCACCATTTTCAGATGAAAAGTTAATATGTCGCAACAAAAATACATTCTAAAACTATATCATGTATACATAGTGTATCATTTATTTTACTGCAAAACAGCAGTCAATGAATATATGTTGGAAGATATTATATTGTATTTTATATTTTAATTGTAATAAAATGTTTACTAAAGTGTCAACTTTCCTCTGTACATTTCCCAATTTTTCCAAAGTTATTTGTTATTTAACACCTTTTATTGGAGTGATTAATGTAATAAACTCATTTAATAACCGTTGCTTAAATTTAATATTAGCTTTCTTTTCGGGGGTATCCAACTGCATTATATGTTTTTGTATAATTATTTAATTTTACCGTAATTGCTTTTTTCTTTAATGTATGTTGCTTTCTAGAAATTAATGAGTTTAATAATTTGTATGAGAAAATACAGAAAAATGGTTGAACTAAATAATTTATATTATTTATGTTTGCTGTAGAAGAAACATAATACAAAAAAATGTGTCACTGCATACTTTTGATATAGGATATGTATCACATTATCATTTATCATACTCTTTTATATACATTTATAAGATCTACAATAAAATACTATAACAATTACCGATATGTTTTTAAACAACATAAACAATAATTAATTGCATATTGCCCACATATATTTAAAACATACACTAATTGCCTTTCTTAACTGACACTTTAAAATGATCAATCGACAGTTTGACAGTGGATTGTGTAATTAATAAACTTACAATTTTATTTGCTTCGAATATAGCCTTAATTCACAATAAAGTGATTGAAGAAACTTCTTACGTTTACCTTTCAATCTTTACCATTCCAACTAGCACACCACAAAAACGCGCAAAGGTTTCTGTGTTCATTATATAAGAACAATAAAACATTACCAAGAATTAAATTAGTGTTAACCCCGCTAGTCTTTATTTAATGAACAATTACCTAACCGATGCAGGACGATAAAAAGAATAGCGCATAGTTTGAATGAAATATATACTGTACGAACAAGACATAACTACGATAGAAATACAAGCCACAACAACATAGCATTTGACACTCGATGGAAAAGATGCTATGTTTAATGTGTTCACTTTGATTGTTTATCGATGTCGTAAATTCAACGATGAAGTTAAATTACAGGTTAAACACATGGGTATTTTATCAGACGTATTTAATAGTAACGTCGGCTTATTTCAGGGGGATATACTATTGTTTTCTTTCTTTATTAACGACATCAAATTCGATTTTCAAAATGGAATAAACGCCGGAATTACACTAGATCAAATATCGATATATCTATTATTATTCGATGACGACGCGACTTTATTTTCTGAAACACCGAAGGGTCTTCAAGAATCATCCAACAATTTAGAAACCTACAGCGATAAGTGGAATTTAACGGTTAACATTGAAAAAACTAAGGCCATGGTATTCCGAAAAGGTGGCACAATTAGTAAAACATTAAAATGGACATCTAAAAATCAAGAAATAGAAATTGTTAACAATTTTAATTACCTTGGAATTAACATGTCAAGCGGTGGATCTTTTGCGTCTGCAACAAAAACATTGTATGGCAAAGCTTTAAAGGCGATGCATTCTTTGTGCACTCTCACAAAAGACATGAACGTAACTATAACTATCATGTTAAATTTATGTAACGCATATGTATCATCAATTTTAAACTTTAACTGCGAGGTTTGTGGATTTATGAAAGCGGAAAACATTGAGCGCGTCCATCGAAAATTTTGTTAAAGAATATTGAATGTTAGATGTCAACAATCTCATTATCGCTTTATGCCGAAGTTGGTCGATTCTCCTTGTTTTTGACAGATATGTCAGGATCGTGTATACTTTTTGAATTTATATACTGTATAACAGGGTTATTGTATTCTTAAACACATTTTACTATCACAGAGATTAGAAATTGAACGCAAAAATTCTTAACCAAACCGGTTTTAACGATGTATGGCTATTCCCCGAATCTGTGAGCTCTAATCATTTAATCTTGCTACTTAAAACCAGATTACGTGACCAGTATATCACTAACTGGAATATAAGTGTCACATCAGCTAGTTCAATGATTTTATATAAAGAACTAAAACCAATATTCGAAAGATCTGCGTACCTTGATATTGTTGAAAATAAAAAATTAAAAACATAGGAACATTATTGCTAAAGTACGTTTGTCGTCATACAAATTATTGATTGAAACGGGTAGACATCAGAACATTGAAAAAGATCAACGCAAATGTGTTTTAAGAAACCTCAATGATATAGAGGATGAATATCACTTTGTTATTAAATGTCCTTATTATGCCGACATTAGGAATACATTAATTCCATAATATTATAGATCACGCCCTAATATGTTCAAGTTTATCGAAGTACTTAATTGTTCAAACAAAATATTGTTAAGGAAACTTGCCTTTTTTCGTTTAAAATTCTTTAAAATGCCAGAAAATTTGCTATATGTGTAGTTAAAATTATATATCTTTCACAGACACAATAAGCTAAGAATAATGTTATATTTGTTAACATTATTAAATTTCGTGTTTACCTTATGTGATCACTTTGTATTAACCTCATCCATGTGACATTCTCACTAAAACATGTTGTATGTCATTCCTTTTTAAAATTTATCTTTCCTCAATTGATGTATGTTTAGTATACAATTGTAACGCATGCTGATATTGCATATGTTTGTTTATGGCGATGAGCTGTATGCTTAAGCTAAAATAAATATTCTGTTCTGTTTTGTCGTAAATTCAACATGCATCGTCAATCAAATTGCTTCTCATTTAAACAAGTAAAATGCGGTAAACAGTTAAATCAATCACTTAACTTTGATGTAAATGTACGAAGCTGAAGTATAAATTGACGTTTTTGATCTAGAATATAGTATATTAATAATAATAATAAAAAATCACAACCATTGGCAAACAGAAAACTAGTTTATTATGTTCATATCCAATCTGAATTTAGATGAATAGTAGGCTATCTTATAATAAATGCGTTTTGGGGGAAATATAATACGTTAACGCGTATACAGGATAATATTTAAACAACCGAAAATGGTTAGTGAATGGTGGCTGTGATTTATTCTAACGTGTTAATCAGTCAATCTATTTTCGTGCCAAACAAATGCAAAAAATCTACAACTGACTATCAATGGGTAATCTGAAAACGAGATTAAATAAGTGATAAATGTCCATTTGGAGTCATATTACATTGGAACATTTGAAACAAGGGTTAAAGTTCATAACCAGGGTCCTTCAGCCTTTTAACAGATTCCTGGAAATGATACATGTAAGTAACAGGAAATAACATATTTTACTATGTGTTTTCTTTTTAAGCTTTTGAAAATATATGCAACATGTAGATGTGCTATTCGCATAATTTTTTATAACATATTTATAAAAGGTACATACTTGTTCGTGTAAACCAAATGTCATAGGACAACATGTCATTCTCAATCAAATGTGATTATTTGACCAACTACTGTATAAAACAGAATTGTAGCTTGTTTTTAACAGATGTCTTTAAACAATTAGTATTGTACATAATTGTGTAGTTCTACAAGTAATGGAAATATAAACTTAATCACAGTTAAATGACCCATAGTAGATCTATGGGCGTATATAAACTTGATCAAATTCTATTTCAAGTACGTCATCAAGTGCTGACACTTATCATACAGACAGGCGTCTGTTTCTGTATCATAAACAGGCTGTTACCATGACCATTTTAGATAGCACTCTAAGATGTTTTAAACCACTTTGAGCGTTCTACGTTCTTCAATAATTTTGCTAAATAGTTATGGATTCATTGAACACATCCGATGAAAATTATATTTAAATATAAATCAATTTATTCTTTATTAAGACAACTAAACGATTGAAATTTGTACCATTTAAGTTGTTTTTTTATTCGACGGTTGAATCTATATTTTGTGTTTCACTGTATAAAAAATATTATTCACATGCTAGGAAATTTGTTATTATAAATTATGGAGATTTTTCTTCAAAATATCTATACCTACGTCGGCTTTTGTGCTAAACGTTAATTGCATTTAATTATTTGCCAACGCTTTATAAAGAAAAACATTTCCATAATAAACACGTATATTTAACTACCATCATAATGAGATACGACTGTCAAACAATTGTAGATCACGAGTGCATCTGTTGTTGGTTATAACTCCTAATTGGCACAACGAAAAGTGAAAGGTGACATAAATCTGAACAATAGTATGATAGTTTGGATAAACATTATAAATGGATAACTAAACTTTACTGAATTCCACTGACTTATGCCTTGAAATATTTACTATTCATTAATTATTTAAACACTAGGGGAAGTCACGACATTAACGTACTGTGAACAAGTTGCATTTGGTGAGACTGAAAAGTATATATAGGGTTCTTCACAAACGCAATCAGTTTTGCAATGCGCTTATCGTCTAGTACATTATCAATCACCATTCATTATTTGTATGCTTTTAGAACGTTGATGGACATACAACTAATAATACAGTTGAACTATCGGACACTCAGATCTGTTTGGTCCACTTTCATCTCTTGGTATATCTCGAGAATCTTGACACAATCGTATTGTTTTACAAGTCATCGTTATTCATGTTGTTCTCATTCAGCTTCATCAATGACTAATCGCTGAAACGCGTGTACGAGACAATCACACTGCGAAACTCTCTTTGATTGCAGCGAAACTCTATTTGATTGCAATCTCCTTCATTGTGTTTTGAAATCTGGTGTTAAATTCAATAGAAGTGTATGTCTTCGTTAAAATATAAACGTGATGTTTCAATATTCTTGTGTATGTAACAGACTTTTATCCTGTGTACCGTTTCTAGTACGATCTCCTGATAAATAGTTTCATTTAGTTCAAACGACGTTTGCATTTATACACTCGGTCATGCAAATATCAATCTCAACAATTATTCTGAACTGTATCAATCATTCGCAATCGTCGCTTTATTTAAGATCAATTGTTACTGTAATTGGTAACTGTTGGACGAATAAAGTAAATAGTCAATATAAATGAAGATTCATTACGGAGCTGGTGTACTAAACGCTCGATAATTGGTGGCTGCTATTTCACAGATGTTCGACAAGCATGATATTAGGATTACGTTTTCATTTTCACAATATAAAATTAATGTTTATGTGTATCTATATAAGGAGTCTTATTGAACTATTGCACTTGTAAGCTTGTAATTGCTAAACAGTTTACTATATCAAACAATATACAAAAACATGTCATTCATATAGAGGCTTCTGATTTCATAACCGGGCTGCAACACATTGTTATAAATCATATTTATCTCTTCAAAAGGTCAAGATTTTATCGTATATTTGATGTATGAGATGGAGTACTATATACAATTGATAGTTCTGAACGACGAGGCTTTGTCAATGAGTTTAACGTATTTAAGTAATTTATACTGCACCATTTGTTTGTTAGGTATTAGATTTTATAGATGTGTTAGGTACACGATTATGTAGATTAATATATTGCATGATCGTATAAACATTGCAGGCGTAATTCGTCATATTACAGTACAATCAAATACTCCACGTGGTCACGATCGATGTTTATCCTGCGAGAGTAATTTAATAGAATTTTAGAGATAACACTTTTTTTTAAACTTCAAACGATGAATTAATTCGCTATTGTTTGTTTGCACAATGATAATTAGATTTAAGGTGGGATAGTCGTTGAAACGCGGGAACTTGCTTGCTATAAAACTGGACATACCAATGTTAAAAATTCAATGTTAAAAATATTTTGCGAGTTTTCCGAGATAAATTTTACTTTTTATTCTTTTCAAGATAACATTATTCCTCTGCCTTTGTTCAATTCTTGCAAACTTGCCCAACACTATGCATTCTTTACGAAACACTTCACTTCATACAAATATGTTTCAATTAAGGTTTCTAATTCTGTATATTATAAACAACCCGGTCAATATGAAACAAAAGAACCATTTCATCAATATGTCATACATGATGACGCAATAAAAAGGGGCGATTTAACACTATACACTCTTGACATACCGGAAGCTGATTACAGTGTACGCCACATTCGTCTCTTAACTCAGCATCTAATAATAAGTTCAAAAATACACAACTCATGGTATGGAGTTTTATTGAGAATTATCTACGTAGTATTGATCATTTATCAAACCATATTTATAAACAAACGCCCAAAGCACTGAACTCTTGAAAGAGGTTTAGTAATAAAACCGTAATATTCGAATGAATAAAAAGGAAACCAGTCAAGATACTTATCTCTAAACAGTTAAAGAAACCACTGTAATTCTGCACAAAATGTGTGTTGATAATGTAAAATTACGTTGTGCCAAACGTTTGTTTATTTTGGCTTTGATTTTTTCAGTGAAAATATCACACTAAAATACTGCAAACAAAACATTGATAGTTCTTGTAATTTAAGACTTGATCAATTCAACAAGATAAATTCATTATTGTAAAATTCAAGTTTGTATTTTTTGCACTGTACTAAGAAATTCAACTGATTGAATTTATTTTTATACTGTATTGAGACTAGAATGATATATCTTGACACAAAGAACATTTTAAGAACATACTTAAATTTCACATAGCGTCAATGCTCTGTATCGTTTTTCAACTAATTGCCAAATCATGGAAAAGTTGTATAAGGGCTTATTTAAATATATATTTCCCTCGTCGATTTACCAGTCACTCGTGTTCACTGAACATGTGAGCAAGAATATATATAGGAAAATATATCTAGGTTATTGCGTTAAAGAATTCTAGAAAATGTTTAGTTAGTTTTTCAATATACGTTAGTATTGAAGCTACTCGTGAATACCCGCAACGGAAACGTAAACTTACAAATATGTATCGAGATTTCGTCATGTTTGTAGTGTACTCATTGTAACCACGAGAACATCTCAAATGACAGGCTTTTGATGCATTTTACCGTTTAAAAAGTCGTATAATAATAATCTTTAGTTTCTTATCGATTTAAACGCGGCTAATAGAATGTCGACACGAATTAATGACACATTTATGCCGATGACAGGAGATGCGAAACGAATGGACGATCCAAACGTTTTCTACCAAAGCGTTCATGTTCGATAACGAAGGCACAAAATTCAACCGTGTTTTATTGAGACAAGGCCGTTTCGTTTATTTTATTTTGCCTCTTATTAGTTTGTCTTTTATTTAAAGTTCGTTTGTTTATTCAGCATAGCTATGTAGTTGTCGTTTGAACATAAACACGGAATTGTTGACAGAGTGATACAATGCACAAGAATAATTTTTAACCAATATGTCAACATGCGCACCTTCATATTTTGGTTCAGGTGTTTTCGACATAACCGGATATATGGATTTAAAAACGAACACATTTTTAAAACATGTCGCCCAAGTCGAAATCCTATTAACATAATTTATATCTATTATTTTTTTTAACTATGTTCATGGTATCGTAATCATATCATTTCCATTCTCAAGAATGTGAGTGTGCATCGAACATAGTAATTTCTATGTTAAATAAAAGATGTGTAAGTGTAAGAATAATTGCAGCTTTCCTAACATTACATTTAACTAGAAAACATAATTGCATGGCTACATGTTAGAGTTCAAAGAGGACATATGTATTTAACGGTGTCGATATAGTCTTTACAGCTCTCGAGCTTTGCAACGTTATTCGCCATGTAGTTAGTTTTGCCCTGTTTAATAAAGTGACTCAGGTTATAAATACATTCCATTTACGTTAATTAAATACCGCAATGCTTACGCGCATGTGATATACAACACCCATAAGCGTTTTTTTCGGTGGTATACAAATCCATTTCAAAACCTGTTCACCTCACAAGAGTTGCATTGTTGAAATGACACGATGAATATGCCGTTGCATGTTATATACAACCATGTATTAAATGGAAACAACATTTAAATAGTCATAATTCCGATGCAGCAATAATGTTTAAAATATGGTTGGATCCTGCCTTAATGCATTAGTTGTCGCAAAAACTTAACTTACATAATCTGTGAGAGCGCTATCTGGATATTGCATAGTTACTTCTGATGTATAGCACAATGTTAAACTATATTGTTATCGTATCTAGTATCTTAATAATAGGAGACGTAAGAGGATATCTACTTGTCATAAATGTATACATTTTATTGGTTAATATTATGTTGTTTCTTCTGTAATAATAGTGTAAGGTTGAATGTTTTCACCGTTTATATTTAAGATAAAATTTGAATTGTATTTTCCAAATATTGCTTTTAAAAGTCTAAGTCCGCCTTAACTTTAAAATGAAAATCAGAAAACTGTCAAATGTTCATTAAAATCGCACTTACATTGATGATGTGGTGATTGTTAATCGTATTGTTTCAAAATATTCGTATGCGCGTGATGCCTCAGGACTAAATCGATGAAGGACAACGTTTCGTACCAACCGTACGGTATAAATGTATACATTGTACTTTCTATTTGCAACGAAAGCTTTCGATCATACGTGTACACATATTTATATACATTTATTTACAAACGAACAGGGTGTTAAGTTAAATAAACTTTATTTTCTTTCATAAGAACTCACTTACAAACATGTTTTATCGTCACGTCGTTGTTTTAAGTACTTAAACAAATAATGAGCTTAAGGGTAGGAAAATTAACAATAAACAAGAACACTATTCCCATAAGTTTATGTAAAATAGACCCCAACAATATCGGTTCATAGCCATGAAAATGCAAACAGTAAGTGGTTCGCTTCATGTCATTGACACTCATTTCTCATCTCTTGAATTACCGGATTTAATAGTTCACAAATGACATTATCGCAATACGCATGAAATAATTCCGAAATAAACATGAGCATATACGAATAATGGTGATATGTAATTTAATTACTAAAATCAGTTGTTGTTTTTTTACAAGGATAAATAAATTGAATGGCTGAACGGGTTTGTAATACAATTAGTATAAATTATTGACTGTAAACAATATATGTATGCGTTGCCACTGAGAATTGTCTACTTTTGAATGTTTTGCGGAAAAACAAACATAATTTAAGAATATCGTGTTAAACATAATCTCGATGCTCAAACACAATATCAACTGCAGTATAAATGTAATTCAATAACGATGCAAATGTGATAGACACAGCAGTTTTTTTTTAATTATAAATCAGCTCTTTTCTCGAAATAGATGTCATCAAATCGCATTTCCCGTAACACAATAAAAATATAATTGACAACGCAGTTGACACCTGTTGAACATCTAACACAATCAGATAGTTGATTGATAACAGCACAAACCGTTTGCATTATCATCAGTTCATTGACTTTCCGCATAGACGTTTTAACGCTGTGTGTTCTTTTATTGTTTTCATTTCATTCGTAAATATGACTAAATAGTTCATTTTAATCTGTACTCCATTCTTATTTCGGATTCTAATGTGTTATGTTTTTTCCTGTGTTTTTATAGATCTTTTCAGCATATGGCTCGTGTCACTGCACTTTAGGAGAGGTGTGCGTGTTACATAGATGTAATTTACTTTGAACTATAAACTGGCATAGATATGTGTTTTACATGTAATTTTAAATATAATATGATTTAAACCAATCATTAAAATGTGTGTAATCATATTGCTTTTATTTTCAATGGTATGTATTGATTAACTAACCACAAAAGATGTCTAGTGCACGATCATGTATAACAAGGAATTATGTAAATGCAGCCACGTTTTGATCTGATTTCTAGTCACATATTGTGATAAATGTCATGGCGAGAGCCACATGTGCACACGATATTCGACCTTCGATGTGCACACAACTACTCATACGTTTTCATTGATTACATGCAGATTCACAACTCTTGATTTAGTTAGTGCTTTTTTTTCGGCGTAGCTGTTTAACCCCGGTTTCGACCTTTTAAACAGCCAATAAAATTTTGGAGAAATTTCCCACCAGTAGACAAGAACTAATCATTGGTATTTTTGCATACAATTGAACATCTCGAAAAGAAAAGAATAACATCTCCCCCTAAAATGTTACAATGTTATTTAATCTCATACAAACAATGTATTAACTATACACTATTACAAACATAATTATTACCCGTTCGATACATAAAAAAAACAGTAAAATTAATAAATACAACACACAGGTTAACGTATATGAGTAAACTATAAATATTAAAAATACCAAATGCAGAACATGTATATCTATATTTTACAACAGTTTTCACGTCGATAAAACGTCTCATTTTAGTTATTTTTTAGGTGGAATTTTGAAATGTTAAATTTAATAACTTGATGTAGAAGCATGTACCAAAAGATGCTATCATTCGCGTATACAAAAGATTATCTTATGCATTTTGTAGACTTTGGTAACCAGGCACATGATGCATATCAATAAGGGTAAAGGTCTAAAAATTAAGATTGTAATGATTTACAATACAATGCATGTACAGTATATTAACATACTTTGATGTTAGGGTATTATAGATGAAACATAATACGAAAAGCGAATCCAAGTCGTATCGAAGACACTTAAGACAACAAACTTTACTTATATTTTCTGATTGATTAAGCTATACACATTAACTCTTCAAGAAACAAAGAGTTATCTGTGCTTCCTATAACTATTAAGTTCGAGTGTTTTTGATGTATGCATTTGGCGTTGGGAATGCCTCGTTTTTTAATCTGCATATGATATTGGTAGTATTATCAGGCTATCTTGCATGGCTTAAGTAGAAATAATTCATTTTAGCTTACGATCAATGATTGGTGTAACTTGTATTGCGGCGTCCCATCCTATCATGAATTCTTCATGGATAATAAATCGATTAACCGTTGTCCCAGATACATAGGCATATAGTCAATTACCTCTACTAATTACATATATTAACAACACTTTATTCTTATGGTATCTGGGTAAATGTCTATTTATATTAATTTGGCATCATTTGTATAATTTCTGTCAATTGCTTTTTAGTATCAACATGTGTGTAACAAGTAGCACTTCAGTGCCAAACATTATTATGCAATAACACTCCATCGTATAACATAGATAATTGAACAACTTATATCACTTCACTTCCTGACTCCAAACAGTTAAAGTTCATAACAACATACACAACGTCTGCGATAAGACTTAGTTCGTGACTGCACACGGCATTCACAGTGTGTTCAATTGGTCTCAAATACCTTTCGAAGGTACAAACTCGAAGCACAAACACACCGTCTGAGATTATTTCATTCCAGAATTCATGCAGTTTGCCAGCTTCCTATATTTCCATAACTAGAATACTAGTATCCAAATGACTTTTGTAATCCTCAAATATTTCCGTGACTTGAATACTAGTTAGGAAATGGCATTTGCAATCCCCCGAAATTCGAACACCATGAACGTAAATCACCCACAATTGCTATTAGTTGTACTTGAATACAATTATCGTTGGCATTTGCAACATCACCATGACTCTTAAACCATTATCTTAAATTACTTTCAAATATTCCGAATTTCTATCTACTTCCGTCTGCTTTCGTTGTTATTGGCAACGTTCTCAATGCCATGCTCCTCGTTATAGGACACCTGGCTCTCCAGCACGGCGGTCTGCTGCGTCTCATATCGCAGACATCGGCCCCACCAGGACCGTTCGACGCACACCTCATCCTCCGAGAACGTGAAACACTTGCTGCCCAGAATGTTGAAGTAGATTTTGCCGATCATGTTTGCCATCGAGGACACGGACTGACGCAGACATCCACGAAATCTGAAACGAGCATTGAATAACAGCATGTGATATTGATATATATGTGCACTTTGTAATTGACCATTAGATTCTTTAGCAATCACTTATAACGTTGAACATTTAATGGGATATTGTAGTATGAATCCTTGGATTAACAGAAATACTTTAAGACCATGTCAATATGTCTTATAAACTCAATAGGTGAGATGAGTCGTGATTAAGAATAACTCATGACGTTTTTTATGTATGCGTTAGCAATCCACCGCATGTTTGATAAGAAATTGTAAACATCACGAGACGATTGCCCACATTTTGAAGAAGAAATTGCAAACATTATCAACAGAAGCCTATATTGGAAAGTAATACGACAACGAGCATATGTAATTACCCAAGGTGTCAATCGATAGATAAACTACTTTGGGTTATATGCAACAATTTGCCACCGACGATATTTCATGATTTAACCATAATCAAGTCTTTCTTCAAAGCATTCACATTGAAAAGGTGGCGTTAATAATCCCTTCCAGATGTCACAGATGGGAAACTAAGAACAAAAGATGATTCTTAGTCCGCAATATTGCCAGTCTATTACTTAAGTAATCCGTGGGACCATACTGTCTAGTAGTCTTTAATTCCTTGTAATATCGTTGTTAACAACATGTGGTAGCTTGAACAAATCTATTCCGAACAGGATGAACACACAGTTATGTTGTGGGTATGCGAACCTTATGATGAACTATGGTTTGAATCATGTAGACAAAATGTATTGTAAGTATATATAAAAAAATACAGAATAAACCAAAAACTGCTAATGGTGGTTGCTGCTAATTAATGTTGTTGTTATTGTCTTTCGCAAGACATCCCACAATTAATGGGTATAAATAAGGATTAAACACAATTGTATTTTTCTGAGTTGTTATGTGTGAAAACATATACACGGCGAGTAGTTATCTTTCACGATAAGGCCAAACAAAAAATTCAGTTGATTCCACCTACACAATAAGATTGGTTAGGAAGGCTAACATTATTTTCATTATTTCAGTAACATTATTTACGATTCCTCAATAAAATAGGAATATGCCATGACATTCAGACACCTTCCCGATCTCTATGTTACGTTATATTGTAGTTATGTTTAGTAAATTTAAAGTAATTTAAGCCCATTTTATCGAATGAAGTTAAAATTATCTCAAACTTAATAGTACATTTATTTTTTTAATGATCGAATTGAGCCAAATTAAAACAAAATCCCGAAATACCATAACACAGTTTAAATTTGTCATACAAAGAGTGTCGGTCGGGTAAGTGGAAACAAATAACATTGTTACGCCTAATGGATTACTTAAACTTATTTGTTAGATGAGTTCAATTACAAAGTAGTTTTAGACAACGAAAAATAAAGCATAAGATGAAAGTGGATTTCCCGCTTTGAATGTAATAATCATGTGACTTATAAACGTGAGCTGTTACATTTTTCGAACCAACTGAGCAGTTGTGTGGAGTGTAGCCATGTGTAAATGTAAGAAACATAAGAAAATGTTCACTTATAAGCTAATATACATAACATGTAATAGACTTAGTAGAAGCAAACGCGTGCATAGATACATCTTCTTTATTTTATGGATACTATGTTACAACCATTCTAAAAACGATAAACATTTTCTTCTCGAGTATCGGATATTATGCCTGGAATGTATGCGTGTACTCAACCTCGACATGTGTACATTCGTAAAGGATTCACGACGTTATGTCTTACAATACATGTATTTCAGAAACACGCGTTTTGTCAGACCGAAATAATATCACGGCCGATTGAAATGATGTTAAATTATCCATTATGTTCTGTTTTATGTTACTTTAAGCTGGGTTAATGATACGGTGAGATGCATTTGTTGGTGCCGTTATTGCCTTTGAAACACTTAGGCAATACGTGATTATACATGTTTAAGACATGATAATCATTTACTTAATTATTTAACAGGTAAATATAGAACATCATAATTGATTATTAAAATATAAATACATTAATTAATATGTAACAGTTTATCAATATATGTAACAACATTTACAGTTTATGCAGAATTAAAGCTCTGAAAGGTCATTGAATTTAAAACACTTGTATTGTCGAAACATACTCTTCCGTATCTGTTATAAGCATTCTAACACATTTGTATCGCCATAACTTGCTATGAGCTGAAATAATGTTTACTTTCTCGATTGTGTAAGGAACACCTTCAAATGTGACAACATGTGTTACAAAATGTCAGAGAATGATATATAGTAGTATTAAATTGATAAATTGACCAACGCGAATCGCATTGCCTGGCCTTGCAACAAATGGTTTAAGAAACCGCAAATCTAAGAGCGTATAAGATACGACCACCTTGGATTAACACAATATCATGAAAATGTGTGCAGTGTTAGCATGCGATCGGCGGTTATTAAGGCTTATCCTTAGGTATTCAAATAGAATGTGTTTTGCAGCGCAAAATCCTCGTTTTGCTAATCTCTCTCTAAGTTATTTATGCACATTGTCACCATGAATCAAGATAACAAGCGTTTATACCGGTAGTTGGACAATAGCATATCATAGGTCACGTGACACGGCTATTAATTAATAATATTAATAGGAGAATTATATTCTTAAACACTACTGTATTTATGCCTTATTAATTGTTTTTGATTGTTTGAATGACTAGTAAATCGCTGGTTTATCCTAAGGAGTACAAATAACCATTAAAATGAATCCATTGTTAATGGCAATCATTAGCACTGAATTCATCAGATGATCTAACAGATTATGGGCTCGTGGATGAGAAGAATTACTAGTCCCATTGTTAAATATGTAACCTTCATGTTGACAGGTGTTGTACTAACACATCATCAAACTCTATCAATCAGTCATAAAGTGATCATGTGTTACACTGATCGACTGTGGTTAAAAGGCTAAACACAGGTGTATTGCACAATTCGCTGATTTAACAATAGGATAGTGTAGTCAGGCATCTTATCAGCGGAGTAGAAAATAGGAGCTGTAGCCTTCTCTTAATTAAACATGCAGGTTTCACATATAATATTAGCAAGATTAATAATATTTGAATACATAAAACATATTCAGTTTTTATTTTTTTTTAACAACGAAAAATATATGTCTAAGCAAACTACTCCAGTTGAACTAATTTATTTGTTGTACATTAAAAGCTCTTCATGAACATGAATAAACAATTGACTTTTTGTATATAATAACAATGTTTGGTTTGCATAATACTGTAATTGGCATACACATCTGTCACAATTTAGTTCAGAATTCAAGAACACTTGTTTGACTTGAACATTTTTTTGCAAAATGTTTTTTTTTATTGATACAAATGACCAATGTTTAAATATAACAATTAGATTGCAGTGCTTTTGACATAGTCAGCAGCTGATATGTATTTCTCTTATTTAGAAGGGGCTCGTAGAAGATCACTGTACTGGCTTACCACTAGACTCGTCCATTGTAGAAAAAGCATGAAACATGAGCAATCTAAAGAATACTGTAACGAAACCAAATAACCCACGGAAATTTGTCATGTTAATATATCTCGAATAAAAACAAAGATAAAATCTTGTCTTTTTTACGCCGTTCGAATACACATATACGGATGATTTGTAACGTCAATGAATTACACATATTGTAACACTAATACTTAATATCAGTGAACATTTTCAAGAATATTTTATAAAGAAGACTTAAGCTTGTTATATAGGCCTGCAAGTTGTAACATGGATTAAATCAACAACAAATGTACGGTTGTATGTAAAAGTATGTACATGCTTTATGTATTCACTTTTCAATTCGCAGTAACTACTAAAGACAGTACTAGGTCCACTACTGCTTGAACTGCTATTCATGGTAACATGGATGTCAAGACGACTTTGTACACTTCATTATATGAGATAACGGAATACAATAAACGATTTATTTCGAGTGGCCGCGTGCTAAGCGTTGATAATATAACTAATCGCAATCAAACAAATTACATTCCCAACGTATGGTTGTTAATCATTGATGCAAACGAAAAGGATGGGGTCTACAATTAGTGTAAACAATTAGTCTACATCATCATCATGAAGCATCAATATCATTTTAAACTCTTCGTTTATAGTCGTAATCGTGTTCGTTAATTTCCTAAACATTTTACAATGTTCATCATGCATAAATGCAAATGCACACAATACGGTATTAATCATCACCATCGCCTTTTAAACAGTTTTTAATTTAATTCGAAGATTTGCATCAATCCATTTCATACATTACATTTGTATAAATGGTAGTCGGAAGTCAACAATGAATTAGTTTGTTAAACATTGTTATTAACTATCATACAATTATAAAGCCTTACAGAAAGAGTACCTGAGCAAAGACCTGTGTAGTAAAGAGACTGCTGCTGGTATGCGACAAATTATGCGGGAGTTTGTTCTTCACGGTTGACAAAGCAAAACACTCGGTCGTGGGATTTATTGCTAGATTTTAAACATTTAATGAGCTATTTTATTTATTTCTGATATTTGTGTTAACTGTAGTGCGAAATGACGAATTCGGGCGTTTTAATTGATAGTTTATTCTGCCATTAATTTTTCTACAACACGCTAGGTGGTTGCCAATTGGTTTTCAAGACAAATGAACAAATATAAAGGGCTTGAAAAATAATGCACATATTCCGCATTCAAATGTTCAGACTAGCAGTTGTCAATGGACTCAATACACATTCACGTATGATGAGCGGGTTCATTCGATCTAATGTTAAAATGCACTCATGCGAGTGCGTTTGCAAGTGCATGAACACAACGGACAAAATGCACATATTTTACCATTCCTTATAGTCTGAACTTCAAAGATGGATTCGTGCTTGCTTTGACACATTTCGACATAATGATGAATAAAACAGTTAAAGTCCTATTGCTAGTGAAAGTCACAAATCAATCTGCAACGTACTAGAACGGATTCCAACTTGCTGTTGAATATAATGCACGTAATTTACATCGTAGGTTACATATGATTTCTGACTGACGAGGTATAAACAGATTACAGATCCTTTTTCAAAAATATTTGAATACGAGCCGAATTTAACGCGTTTAAAAGAAAATACATAACGTCAGCTGAAAACTATAATGATAATGAACCACGACATTATGCCGAAATGTTGTTTATTTAAAATCCTTTATAAAACACTTAAAACAGTGGAAAGTAAGTCGTCCGATAGTTTACTATATACAAGTTCTTTCCCAATTAAATCAGGCTATTGAAGTCAAGTAAACTGAGATATTACATTACGCAATACTTCATCCATTGAATGATGCGTTATTGTTTATAGTTTCTCGCAACTTGTTCCCTTTAAATCATATTGTGGCATTAATAACTTCTCAAGAAAATGTTGAGATTCTTGTCATTCGATTTTGCATATTTTACTTGAAACTAATACAAACTTGCTTGATATCTGAGAGCATTTCGCTGATAAATTCATTATATTTTTCACAGTGATATTTTTGCTTTAAAACCCTTTTGAAACCATTTCAAAATTAAACGTAAATTAAAACGCTTAGAAGGTTTGGAATCCAATAAACGGCGAGACGAAACTATAGTATTTCCATTTACACATGAAAAGCACAACACAGCAGTAACAACATCACGAATTTCCGTTTATAACCCAATTTATTCTTGTTGTGCCTTTCATGTATTATGAATTACCAATGAGTTGTCGACTTTTGCCATCAAATAAGTATTGGGTTTATTTATTGATACCCATTTCAAATACATGTATGTCGCTCAAGTGCATTTTATGCCAACCTCAGCTGATAGATTTGACTGGTTCCGCGCATGACGCTAACAAAAGTACCGTTAAACCGTATGGGGAGGTAACCGCTGAGAGGAGTCTCGTCATCAAAGGTCTTTGCTACATTGAACGGCATCAATTCCATAATGTGCTTCATTCTAAGAGGCAAGAAGCGAACGCGTTATTAACGCACAAACTATGATTCATTCATAAAGACGCTGCATTGTATGCCAAACATAAAGCTACTTCACTTATAGAAGCATGAACGCAATGTTTATTATATAACGCACAGTTATAAACCTCTATTTCTTACATAAATAACGGGGTTTTGTGAAACGTTTTACATTTAACCTTGCGTGACACACGCAATCCATCCATCCAGCCATCAAGTTTCGTATGTTACGTCGAGCTATGGGCTAAATCGATGTATGCAAATCAGTGAATTTCGTTGTCTCAGCAAATCATTTCCAAACAGTGTAATTGCTCGATGCAAACGATAAAAAAGAATTCTGTAGTATTCGTTTTTTGTTGAGCTACGTACAAACATATTTGTTTCTTATGTTTATCACCACAAAGTGAGTTAAAAATTCGCATACTTGCGGCACTTTTTAAATAACAATAAAAAATAATACGTGCTTGAAAAGCATGACACGGTTTCTTCAACGGTGTCATTTGTCACTAGCCTTAATACGTGGACAAGTTGTCTCGAACATTTACTTTACATTCCGGGCGGTTTCCAGTGTTTTTTCTTAAAAAGGCTTGCTAAGCTTGGTTAATGGAATTGTACGTAAACGAATATTACTATTAGTGAAAATTGGATGAATGCATGAGATTTTCAACACTACTTATAATATAAGCTTAAGTCAATTATTAGTTAAAGTCAATTATGTAGGAAGAAATTACAAAATTTATCAATGTATGTTATTTCTTGTCTTAAGACACATCAGTTACAAATATGTTTGGGCCGAAAATTAACTCAGACATGTTTGTTGTACATGGTATTATATTTCCAAAAGACTTGGACATAAACATCTTTGCTATCATTCCTGGTTACTAGTATCTTATTAAATGTATTCAGTTATGTTCAGTTATAGACTATTTTTAATCGAATTTTCCTTTAAACCATAAACTTTGTTTATGCCTAACCTCATATCAACATATGGATGTTGCTCACATTCCTCATAAAAAAAGGTGTAAAAAACTAATGCAAATCACTGGCGTATACTTAAGCCTAAATCAGCACAACGGAGAGGACTTAATAAAATATATTTACGTACTTACAATATCGTTAGCCGTATGTTGCAAATTGAGGGCTCTAGAAGTGCTCTCACATTCCGAAGAGCAGAAAAAATATCATTGCATACTTCAATGTTTTATATCGACACGCTTATGGGATCAAAGTAGTACAAGTGGTTTATTCATAAATCAAACAGCCCTGTGTTAAGAACACGCGTTCGTCGGGTGAGTTGAAGAGAGCTCTAAGTAACACCAAAGGCGAAATTTGTAAAGTCATTGTTTTGAGTGGTTGAAATAATCTTGAAAATGCAAGCACTCCAAGATCTAGAGAGCTATTGTTACAAAATGAATATATACAAAACTATGCAAGTAATGTTCTAAACTAACATAAGAGCGTTATGCATATGTGATATCCATGTTAAGCGTCTTCTTGAATTGCTTAAACCTATCATCCAGGCTAATTCAAACTATTTTCTATTACAGTTTTGTAAATCGCAGTGGTATTTAATATATGTAAAACTGTCCAAATAAAGGTTAATCATATCATAAGTCACTTAAATAACGTGTATTTTATTGTTATATAACTAGAATCCTTCTTAAAAAAAACACACCAACAATAATCTAAGATCAATTTTTAAGCGTCAACACAAGCATGGGTGTAAACAAACCTGAATATCAAATACATTTTTTGTATTAACGAACATTGAGGATTCTAGGAGTCATATATTGGAAGTTAATCCTAAATGCAACACAAAATATTTGTATTAAAGACAAAATAACCCATTTACAATACCATTCCTTGTTGTTGATTCCGAATAAAACATTACAAGAGATTTGCTGTGAATACGTTTTGAACGTAAATTAAATTTTAAAGGTTTAATTACATGTAATGTAAGCATTGCGCGTGTTCATGCGTTTAAAACTAGTTTAGTATCCGGTCGCCAAAGCCTGTTACACGATGCACTTCGGTATTTGGTGTCAGCCAAGGGTCACGGCCCTGATTTCATATTAATGTTCAGTAGGTAATTAGAAATGCATATAAACACATGCAACGTCTTCGAAAATGTATCAATGTTTTTTGTCATTTAGATCTCAAAGAAATGTTGTAAGCGCAAATGCGTGAATGAAAATCCACACGGAAACCACATGTTAATGCTAATCCCTTTATCGGCACGCGAATGTATGAGGGGAATCTGCATTTGAAGATGCCGTGAAAAAAAGTGCATTTGTTCTCAGGACAGGCCCGGCTATTAAACCGAATCATGCGCTAAAAATGCGGTACAGAATGCGGACAAAATATAAGTTGCTCGTGCTTCTTTTAACTGGCAATACGAAACAGACACTCCCCTAATTGAATCTATCCGAAATCATAAACATTACATGTACATGAAACTGGTCTTTAATATTCGAGTTAATGTACACATTCTGGTGTCTGTGGGGTCGTTGAACGCTGATTTATGTTTGTGTTAATTCTGTTGGCGTTGTTTCAAAGAAATAACACAACATATATGTATAAATTATCTTATACTTATAACTGTGCACACTAATATAACATTAACGCAGCGCCTTGTAGTTCACAATTAGTACTTGAATAAAAACGTTGCAAACTATTTCAATTTTGATCAGGGATGTTTGCATTGAAACTCAGACCGTTTTCGATGCACCGTCGGGTAATTCCAAAAAACAGAAACTAACAGTAACAATCATGCATTTCATCAACAAATGCCGTCTGTTGCTGTTGCTGTTATTGCTGTCTCGTCTGCGCATTTCTTCGCGCGTGTTGCAGACGACAGCTGTCACCATATATATTATATAAATANATAGTATATATATATATATATATATATATACACATCCAAGTTGTATCACAAAAGCCCGTTTGACGAGAATTGTCATGGTCTAAATTTTATTCACAATGTCGATTATTGACCAGTTTGTATTGCAACATGTTTACTTATATTTATTGAGAATGATCGACCTATATTAAATGTGAGTATTGTAGATGCCCATGCCACAGAATATTGCAAATGCCTGAAAAGCGTTTGAATTGGATTATATTATATGACGAATGCTTGCAAACAGACGGCACACACGATGAAACTTCACAAATGCATGGACATATTAAAGTTACGGCCTGGATATCATTAGTGTTGGTGAACAAAAGTATTACAAATACCTGGCTATCATTAATGATGGATCACACAAATATTGCAATTAATCGGCAATCAGTTATGTAAGGGCACACAAATATTACATAAAATTATGCTTAGATTTCATAAATTCAGTGTCACATAAAGCATTACAGATACCTTGCAAAAAATGTGTTTTGTACCTTACAATTATATGCAAATGCTTGCAACAAATGGTACACAGACCCAATTCTAAAATGTATGGGAATAAAATGCGAAACGATTGCATCTGCGTATCATCTTTAAAACTTATTATGTGTTGTCATATTAAACTCATTCAACGCCTCCGCACTTGGTAACAACTTGGACTGTCTTCTGGCTTTGAATAAGCAATACATTTGCAGTTCATAAAAGACTGGCGGATGTTAACTAGAATTTCGCTTATGATAATTTTCATTGAATTTTAATAAACCTTTAAATAATACTAGTTTTCACAGTTTAATACCACACCTTCTTGATTATGATATAGTGAATCAAGTAATACCGATTATGGAACAAAACATATGTATCATACTTAAATCATCGATACATAATAATTAAGGTTATATCATTCGAGTCGGTTAGCGTTATTTTCAAATGTTGAAGAGAATCGATGTTTTAACTTTAGGCTTACATGCCCATCTGTCGAAATAAGCTGAAGGTACGTTGGTTAAAAGCGATTCTGATTGAAGTCATGGATGGAAATATTTCTAAGGAATTTAAAAAAATAACATGATATATATTTCTAGTAGTTGTGTTGTATACATTTAAATGTTTCATTGCAATGTCCGGGACTTGTCTTCCGTTGACTAAAGCGATAAATGTGGCCAAAGACATGAAGCGTTGCTTTTATGCGCAACACATTCATATAGGTACGTGTTTTCAAACTCACGACGTTGTCTAGACAGTATACATGTCAGATTAATATGGTTCATACGAATATTACTTGCCTGAGCAAACATTTTAATATTTTAATAATGGTCTTTCAGTGGAAATGTATGCAAAACACCAGTTTCTTAAAACATTTACAACTAATCGTCGACGTTCAATACCGGAAGGATGTAGGGTGGAGGCCCGAACAGGCGAGATTACAAACATCTCTTCAGTAAGTAGACAACTTCAGTAAGTAGACAAACCCATAAAGACGAAGGGTGTTTTATTTACAATCGTTAGTGCGTTTCAATATCACACTCAATTTGTGTTAGCGGAGTTTGTTTAAAATAGGTCAACTTTCAAACTTTTCTTACGGGAACTGGATCGAATATTTTACCTTGATGACATAATTTCCCGCATTAAATATTTGCTTTGATGTATGCTATCAACAGAAATTGTAATCGTGATTATTGATTGCACTATTTGGTATTATGGGTTTGATACTAAAAACGTATACAGCGAAGGAGCAATTGGGGCATGTAGGGGAGGTACTCGTTTTTCACTATTTAAATATATGTGTCATTATAAAAATGTATTAATTAAAATGCGCTCTAATGAATGAAATATAGTTTCTGGAGAAGTATTCACGTGTTTCAAGCCTATTTGTGGTTGTTTCTTGCCTGAATAACAGTTACAGAAGAACTTATTTATCGGGTTTATAGAAGTCCCCATGATTTTGTTTGTTAGTGTTTTGTTTTGTTGGGTCTTTCGCAATTTTCAACAGTGTTTTAGTGATATCACGGCGGTCAATCAACGAACTCACATTTTTCTTGGGTTAGCTGGTTTACATGTTCTTAGTGCACAAACTTATGCCAGTAACAAACCTTCTTGTTCTACTTGAATCATAGGTAGGGGGATAATGCCGTAGAAAGGATTTCATGTCCAATCCTCACACAAGTTATGTGGCACGGCCGGGGATCGAACACACGATTATCGGATTTTTAGTCCAGCGCTCTTCCAACTGAGCCGGAATTTTCATGTTTAATTTTCAAGTTGTTAGTATTTATAGGATTTCATTATAGTTACATGTTGAATATGTATGCTCTATATTTATGTCTTTGGATATATTATAATACTATGACAAGAAATTACTTACATATATAATTGTGTTATAGCATGAGTAATCATGTAGTTAATGTAATCATGATTGACATTCACATTTGAATGTGCATCTAAATGAGGAACATTAATATGGTCGTATTAAATATTCTAATGAAACACAAAACGGTATTCGCAAAACTTTAAAACCATAAACACGTTACTAAGAAATGGCTGACAAGAAGATGTTGCGAAAATAACATTAAGAAAACCTCCTGAGTACGAACGAATTACATTATAAATAACGGTGCAATTATGAGTCACTGATCGTATTTATGGTATTCGTCTTTCATGCTAATGAATTATCATAATTACATACGCCTCCTGTGTGATGTATGCACCCAACTGCAATGTTCAAAGAAATATAACTTTGATCGGTTCGAAGAACACAAAACGTTATAACTACTTGCAATTATATACCAATATAGATCGTTGTTTGAATGAATACATCAAAGAATTTACCATCATCAAAATTGGACACACGAATAACGTATTATACATGACAAACATCCACATTGTAAAGTGTTTAAAACCGCCTAAAAGAATGAAAGCAGTGTTCGACAGTGTGGTTATAATTTAAAAGCGATATCCTTTTTTTATAATAATAATTAAATTAAATGAGAATGGTGTTGTTATCTGACGCTTTTACGTGGAATCGTTTGATTCTGAGACCTACAGTATATGTAGAACAGAGAATAATACGGGACCAGGTCAAATTAATAATAATAATAATAATAATAATAATAATAATAATAATAATAATAATAATAATAATAATAATAATAATAATGCAGATAGAATACAATCATACAAGATGTGTTTTCGTTATTTACAAGTACAATACTCCAATATTATCGGACATACACCTATGAAATCATAATTATGACGGAATTGACAAAAGCAAACAATGACAATATTAATGAATTTTCTCAAATATGTTCACCCTTAACTTCCTTTGTTGTTTGTTAATGTCCATAATAGAAGTTCACAAGTATCGAATTCATGGTTAAGTGTCTTTTAATAGTGTCGGTACTGTCAGGTGTATGCTCCGTCAAAATTGTGGCGACTTGATTTTCTAACTGAGCACAATTAATGTGAATATCTTTGTGTAAACGACGAATACAAAGTTATACTATTGAATTAGGGACGTGATGTCACATTATATGACATTATAAAATATTTAAACTGCAGCAACCACAATGAAAAAATAAGGACAAAATGAGAATGAACACTGATATGCCAATGAGATGAAAATATTGAGCAGAGTGAGGTATTTTTTTTCTAATTAAGGTGTGTATTTAACATACGACTATAATAATATTATAAAATATTTTGTAAAATACAGATTCAAAGATAACCTACAAATAATATGATTATAATTGTGTTGATAGCGTGTGTGTGTATATGAACGAGTTCTCGTCAGAATACAAAACAACTGATTGCAAATGACAAGACATTTGACTCAGACAAATATAATGTATGTTGGGTAAAACAGTGCCGCGTTGTCCTGCTTAACGATAACTTTTTTATTGTGACGAAGACGAGGGTGTGTCCTCATGTATCCAGTATCAACTCTGAGTTTGGTTCAAATAAGATAATTACTGGTGTGGCGTTTCAAATTAATCAACTTAATAACAAACTGAAGAAGATTGAATACACGTAGTGACTGGTAATTGGACTCTTCCAGCCCGTTGTCAATCAGTTTGACACATTAGACAATGTTTCTATACGGCGTATGATGATAAGCCTATGTTAACTATTCAAGAGGCAAGTTAAACTAATGACTTAGTTCAACGGCCTTTCTTTATTCTTTGGTCAGTGTACGATATTACAGCCGGGTATGCAACTATACATATGCCGCGCACATATGTTAATCAAATATAATATTAATTGCAAGATGCCGTTTTCTTTTCCAACTACGCATTTTTGTCGCAACAACTGGTGTATGACAATTCTAAAAGGTATATTAAGATGGGGTTATTGACACTACTTGAACTTCCCAGTTCAATGACTATGAAGTTCCTCGAACTTAATTTGTGTATGTAAGCCGAGAATATGCATGTGCATGAATATATGTTCAACCAATAGATATATCCCACAATGCTGGAAATGTTTTTGTGGTTTATAAAACTTTCTGTATCAATTAACTTAGTAAATAATCCAACATGATAAAGGACATGGCCAATCAACACAGATAAACAGGAAAAAGTATGACATCGAATTGTTATATAATTCCGTTATTAAAATTGATAAACAAAAATGTAAAGTTGATGAACTCATGACAATACTGATAGTGAGAATATTTAGTTCATGCTTTCAAGTTCTTTCAATTGTTAATTTGTCTTCAAATAAGTATTGTAATTCAAACTGCATACACAACAGAGTATTGTCATATTGGTAACCGATGCGATTATTTTGGAGTGTGTGATTTATCGTTTTACAATCGGCGCCAATTGTAACTATAATAATAATATAAGTGATTGTGACGCTTACATCCATACTGGTGGTCTAGATCACCAAAAGCTCACTACGTGGGGCAACCATTACTTTCAAGCTATGATTTACGACGTCTCATATTAAACAGATAGTGACTTTATATGTGGACCTTGATGATTTACGAGGTCTTATATTAAACAGATAGTGACTTTATATGTGGACCTGGATTATGTAAATCAAAAAGACGTAAATGTATGATACATGTACTATATTCTACTTGCCTTAATTAATTCTTTGTATCGTACAATGAGTAACATTCTCTAATCGCAGAATGTAGGCTATACAATAAAAACAGGATTCGCTCAAAATAAACAAGGTTTTTAAAATACGTTATCATTTCTACATTCTGCATTGTGTAATAAATAGTGTATGAAATAAAATAATACATAATGTTTTTGAAACCACTGCAGATGATAGAGTACTGTATAATGTGACACGCGAGAAATACGAACACATCTTGTGTTTCATTGTTAACATTTTATAAATGAATTTTGAACCAAGACTAGATGCAACGTACACATGTATATACAAAACAATATGTAAAGGATATAAGAAACTCCATCTCATAGACGCATAGCCATAAGTTCAAGTTTCCAAGAGGTCAGATTATATGTCCATGTTTTACATCGCTTACGAGGTAAGTGGTACGGACATATGATAATTCTTCAAAGACATTTAAAAAGGAACGTGAAATACACACATTTTAAGAGGCTGACACCTTTGTGTAAACGGCACGTGTTCTTGTAACTTTGATATGCGTTAAAAGATTAAATAATAATAAGATATCTTGACCTACTAATCCGACAAGTACGAACAATTTCTTCAGTTTCAAGTTATTAAGAACACATTTACCGAACTGTGATATATATTTTTTAACTTGATATACCTATTATAGTAATAAAATTCATTTTCAGCAAAACATGAAGAACATAAAAAACACATACTTTCTTCCACAGTTTACATATGTTTGGGTTAGCAATTATTCAAGAAAATCTAGTTTGTAAAAGAATTAAAGATATTAATTATTGGTTACATTTATTTGTTACATCTTTGAATGTAAGTTAATTTTAAAAGTCTTGTATAAACAATTTATATCATAAGATAACTAGTTATTTATTCAAATAAATATATATGAATACTTGTTCTTGTTGACAATGTTCGGGTAACGATTTAAAAGCCGGAGACTGATACTTGTTTATTTAATATTATCTGTAAAGCCTTTTGACCGACTAGCACACGACAATATGTGTAAATCATGGAAAAACTATTCCATATTTACAATAATTTGTTTTTGATTGATAAGATAGAAATATCTATATATTGGTTCTGGTTTTGAGACATGCAACTGTCATAAAGAAACGTAATTTGGTTAAAACACAAAGGAAAATATAAGCATTTTCATATTGCATGATTTTATTATTGACAAAGAATGATTTTTTAGAAATGTTTTACTTGCAATATTTAACGCGTAAAACGTATTGATATCTTATCAGTATTAGATGTTAGTGTTAAGGCCCATACTTTCGCTGTATGTGCGAGTTTAATCATTGCCGTATATAATTTAAGGCTTATATCTGTGTATGTGTTGTTTTAATGTTACGTGTTATTACTAGAACGTAAATCTAGAGTAATTGCCCTCATGAGTGGTCACGAAATGCTACACCGCATTAGATACAGATCTAACATCACATATGGTTTTATGACGAACGATGTCGAGGGCTAACATTCTGATAGAGTCTGTTGTATTGAACAGGTTATTCTCTTGGCAACGTGGTCTGGATGGTACTTATAAATCAGAAGTACATACATTACAACAGCATCATTTGTAATTGTTTTGTTTATGACAATATCACAATCTATAAAGTTTGATATTGAATAGCCCGTTGCTAGTTTGTCACGTTTGAATAAGTATAATTCGCTCACAAATTATTTTAGTTCCTCATATTTCATATTTTACTGCTACATAAAGTTTTAGTTTAAAAAAACATTGTTGTTCAATATGTCTATTATAACATAATTGACACGTTTGATGCTGATATCAGTGATTGAGTGTAGCTAATATCAAAACAACACAACATTTTTGTTGTTGAAAATCCATGTACCAGCTTACATCATTTTAATTGTCAAACAGAATGTACCTTTTATTCCGCCATTTTCTTAATTTCTCATTAAAAAAATACTTAATGCTGAAAACGTTCAAATCCTGCCAGTGTTCGATCACTTTCTCAGAAAAGAGTTTAGTATCGCGCGGCTATCTAGCTAGAATCGCTATAGAATATTGTTAGAATTACGAAGTGGATAAGCCGAAATGAACACATTGGAATGCTTTATAGTAGAAACTAGAAGTTTCATATTCACTGCATGTAATGATTGATTCTTTAATTAAAACATGCAAGCAGGAATAATAAAACTATAGTTATCGAAAATGCGCGAGAGTTTGGGTCAGTCCGATTGGTGAAAAAAAGCTTGCTGTTTCGTAATTACTGTTTATTGCTCAAAATATAGGAACATTATATCTGAATACTTATTTATACAACGGCTCGATTTCCATTTATAACTACACAGTACTAAAACAGTTTATATAAATGCCCATTTTCAAAAACAAGGCGCCAAATTTATGTCACAGTGCACTCTAGCCGACACCTTTATGGGACAATAAAGTATAATTTGATATTTGTTAACTCCACGTTACATACTTTTTTATCTATCGTCGTGCTTTCTTTATATTGACATTGTGACACTTTATGTCTTTATTTTGCGTTTTATTTTTTATCTTCATCAAAAACTATCCATACTTTGCAGCAAACGGGATAACCCCGATAAAGTCACTGCCTCGTAAAAAACACAATTTAAAAAAGCAATGACCATTACCGTATATGTTTAACAATAAAGAAACATCCTTTTTGCGAGGGTATAAAAATAATTCGGTATTTTAGATAAGGCGTACATATAAAGTAACGCCTACTAAATTCAAAGTGGTATGTGATGTACTTTACTATTTAATAGAATAAACAATTCTAGTAATAATTTGTTTTATGATTGAAACAAATTTACATTCAACCTGACCAAAGAATCATAAGCATCAAACCCAATACCGCATTTCTACCCACAATGAATATAAATTAATTGTTTTGAAATTGAAGGTGATATTTTATGATTGTAATCACTAAAACGCCACATGATTACATATCTTTTTACACCTACATAAATACTTAGCGCAACAAACACAAATTCATAATAACCGGTATATTCAAAACCAAAATTTGTAATCAATACTTTTAAAATAATTTTGCATTACTTACATAAACTATAAATTATACACATTTGACAACTATAGCAATATAATTGTGTTATTTAAAGGCTCATAAAAGGTGACGATCCGTAATTATTACCGATTTTTTAATATTTTGTTTGCATATTTTATTTATAAAGGCTATCAAAAAACAATATATATGCTATTGGACATTACCATAACAAATGAGCAATACAACTTGTTTTGAGCTCAAAATACAGTGTCCTCCAAGTCAATTGTGTTTACAAACAATCATTTTTTTACATGGCTGTTTACTCGGGATAGAGCAAGCACTCCGGTGACTCAGGTCACCAAAAATATATCGTTGATTTTTAACATTTTCCGGTATATCTCACAAAATAGGTCTCTAAATGGTTAAAACGTTTGTAGTTATCTAATAAGTTACTTTCTGCTGGTAAAAAGTTGTTTAAAACAAAATTAAAATTGAATTTTCTTTCGGCTATTTTTAGCATACGTCACCGTTTTGAGGCTACACACTACGTTAGTTGCAAAGTTGTAAACATTTCTTCTAATTATGAAACGGGTGTATCTTCCATAATTCTTGACAACGTTGCACCAAAGCTGTGTTATTATAATTTTTTATGCAAGAGTAACTGAAATCCGGTAAAAATTAGACCAGTTTATATGGATAATAATTGGATTTGTCACCTTTTATGAGCCTTTAATAAATATATCGACCTACAAACTAAGGGAAATATTTTATTCTACAGAGATTTAGCCTAGCAAAAACAAAATACAAATACATCCAATACAAAACAAAACATCATCTTGGGTCCGGAAACTATTTACCGTCCAATGCATTACTTACAGTTAGCGAATATAGGGTTTTGTTAACGCGACACATATTTCAATATTGATAGAAATACGCTGAACATGCGTACACCAAACATTGAATATGTTATTTTACGATTTAAAGTGAATTACCCATTTATTCGACAAGTATAAGTGCTTTCTGTAAACGAGATTACACATCCGTTTGAAAAGTAGAAATCGAAGGCAATTAAGTAACTTATTTTGCTCCCATTTATTAACCGTTCAAACTGTTTCTACGAGAATTAGAGCTCATATTTCACCTTTAACGTGTTATTATAAATCAAAACAAAATGTCTCACCTACAAAACTGAATTGGTCTAGAGTTGAAACGCACGGAAGAGTGCAAAATACTATTTCCATTATTACAAGAACGCCATTGATGCAAAGCATAAGAGGGGCTCCTTTTACTGTTTATAATGCGACACAAGTAAAACAATAGTAAGGTGTCCTAATGGTCTCTCAACATAATATATGTTGCGTTATAGATTGTACACATGTTTCCGAAAATAATCGATTTTGTAACAACCGAACAAAATGGAAGATGCAAGAATGCGATTGAAGAATAAGTGACTCTTCGACTAATGGACTGGCGAAACGCAAATACTTTCAGGGGGTGGGGGGGGTAGGGGGGAGCAAAATTCATTTTTATGTAGTTGGAATCTGCACAAAACAATGTCGGTGCAATTCGTTACTTACCATTTATTAATCGAATTATTACAATTCTTCATCGGCTGTGAAAATATAAAAGACACGTCTGAACAATATGTCTCCTGCGCTGTTTCTGTCCGACAGAGACAAACATTGAACCAGAATTTCGAGTTTGGCTGTATTATTAAAGGTGCAATGTTGTTAATGATCTATTAAAGAAGCCGATTGTCATCGGAAAACATTGCCTAGAATTTGCATAACGTATTTAATTAACACTTAAACCTGCATTGTAGACCAAATTAAATTTAATTACCCAATGTTACCTCATCTCAGGTATACTAAATGTTAAACGAAATAAATTAATACACAATATTGAACACATTATATGCAGAGAAATTATTTGTAGCATTCACCAGTCTTGTATTCAAGGTAAGTGACCATTATCCGATACAATACAATAATAACATTAATGTCAAAAACAACCTTAAATATAAAAACACTATGTTATAATTAAGCATTCGTAGAAATAAAATAATCATACAACGAGTACCAATATTGTTGAGCTGTGCAAAGAAGCTCATATATCATTAGCTTATAATTTTGTCTAGAGGTTTTTTGTACACAACATTAATTATTATAATTTCGTTCTAACAACCCGCGTTTCTCATATTTCTCATGGACATTACAAATGTTAATTGACCAATAGTCGACTACCAATGATGCGTGTCAGCTATTAATCTTCTATGAATCATAGGAGTAGTTTAACCACACAATCAATATTTACAACAACCAGAGGCGTTCACAACAATGTGTTAATTGATACGTAGATTAATACAATCGTATAATAATGAATTCAGGTAGTATTGAAAGTTTAATGAACCTGCTTAAACACGATTATGTAATATTTCAGTCAAATGAACTTAAATATCGCGAAGAACGGATACATCGCTGTTTTAACTCTATCAAAAAGTTACACAGGAACAAGATTATGCATTTGATGAAATAGCGTATATATATTTTTAATGAGCAATGTCCATAATGTTTATGCAATTTTTGAAATTTAAAACATATTTAATAGCAGGAATGTTTTTACGAAAACAGACTATCAATTTAATTCACTAGAATAGCTAAGCATGTTTAATACACGTTTTACATATTTGTTCTAGTAGATTGAATAACGAGTGGAAAGTAATAAGGAAAATTACTTGTTGTATGTACTTTATCAAAGCAATTCACATCCTTTTGTAATTCAAGTACACTGATTAGGGCGCATGATGGTACATGACGTGTATAACATAAGTGACAACAATGCTTTCATGTGCACATACTGCTTTGATCATTCGTGTATCTTGCACACTAGATGGATGTTGCGTAAAATGTATGTTTTGGAAAACGAACGTTTTCCAGCACGCACATTCAGAATTAAAACTCGTACAAATTTCGTGTCAACAACAAAGTGCAGCGTTTAATTTATAATTACATCAAGAGTACACTTGAAAATGTATGAACATCAAAGAGAATTAATCAATACAAACACTCAACTAGGTCACACAGATGTCTCTTTGACTTGATAATCACAGTAAACATGTATTATGCAAAACCTAGTTAATAAATAGGTTTCGTATTGTTGTTTAGTTACATGGAATTAAAACAAAATAAAATCAAACAAAAACAAAATATACAAAACAAAGCGCAAAAAACTACTCCTTAAAACTGTATTCGAAAAGACAAAAAACTAATACATATTGTGTATGACATTGACATAAAGGGATTACACATAGAGTACGAGAACATTCACATTAATGCATATCTCCCTGTTAACTTACTTCTTTCTTTTTTTTTCAATTAATAAATCTTATGTATCTTATTAAATCTTAATTTGAAGGAAACAAAAATACAAGCTCCGTTTGTTACACATGTTTCTGTCACGCAAAATATACATCGAAAAGCATGTAATCATGTACAGTTAGCCACAACACTTCATAATTTTAATTAGACAAGTTGATGTCACGTAACATACCCATTTTAAAGGGAAAATAATTAAAATGCAATCAGAGCTGCTCAAGTACCACACACGAGCAGACAAATATCCTTCTCTAATTATCATTCCTCCTGCTTAAGCATTTTAAAATCCACTAATTGCAACGTTCTCAAATGCTCCAATTTCCGTCTAAATCCTCTTCCATTTCACCAATCTGACTGTTCTTTTATACGTTTTTTTTATTTCTGATCTCTGTGATATATTTATCATATCCCCTGCAATGATTGAACCACCTTGAGTGCAAAGTTTTCCTATTTAATTAATTTGCTTTTAAACTCGATTCTTTTTAAATACTGTTAAACATCTGTAATTGAAGAAGATCGGTTTTCTGTTTGAACAAATAAAGCAAGTTACTGAAATTGTGTTTGAAACCGAACAGAGTGTAAACAATTCAGTTTACATTTAGTAATTGATCTGCAAAAAACTTGCACTTTGAACATAAAATGAGACAGGAAATAATTGATGATAATAATTAGTGGTTTCATTGTAATACATAAACTTAACATACTACTGTGTTTACAGAAAACATTGGTTTCATATTTGAAAATAAAAATCCATACTAACTGAAATAAGATTCAATACTAAATGGATACAAACCATATAATTTTTACAAGAAGGCATAACACTAAGCAAATAAGTATATTTTATCCTAAGCAACATAACCGACACAAATATTAGGCGTATTTTACCATTTCTCGATTAACTATTTTGCTTTTCGTTTTACCCCTAGTTAGGAAACTGTCGCATGGTGCTTTATGCGTTTTTATTCCGACGAAGTGCATTTTTGCTTAAAGAGAAAGTGAATTACATACATGGATACGTTTATAGAGAATGACGACCTTGTAATGTCAATATTAAAGAAATCATCAGTGTTTACTGTAAAAATTATTCGAGCAACCTTAACAAAGCTAATGAAGCAAACTCTATAGCAATATTCAACTGAATGTGAGATCTTTAAACGTCAGACATTCGGTCAAAATATTGATTATAAGATTTTCAATTCTTAGACGTTGGAACAAATGTTTACTCTCCATTCAGATGAAAAACAACGTCTGCAATATATGTTTGTTTCATTTCATTTCATGACTTAAGATTAATAACTGTATCAAAAAATGTTTCTTAAAACAATGTTTTAAAATTATTTTCACAACAATTATATCATCATAAAGGGCGCCGTGCACACAATTATTACCAAAGAAACGTAGATTATGTCGAAGATCGTTGAAGAGTTTTATTATTTTAATGTGGAAAAAGATTCATTCGTATATTTGTAAGTATGCTTTTGCATATCCTCAAACCCAAGTAAAGTTAACAAAATAATATTCACGAACAAAAACAAGGTAAAATCAGCGAATTAAAAAGTTGTTTAGGTATACAGTGTATATTGACTCGGATAAAAAAAGATCAAGACAGAGTGGTACAGCTTAACAAATAACATTTACAATATCACACAAGTAGAGCCGGGTTTGAAATAGTCAATTATCAGTTTTAATTCAATTATTTTTCTCTTAAAACCACCGAAAAGCATAAAACAAAAATATTAAATACCCTTTACTTGTTTAATACTTCCTTTGTTGTACCATCGATCCACTCTTGATTCTCTGATGTCAATGCATATTTGAATATACATGCAATATAAGACCACTAAGTATCAGCAGAAAAAGGAAATGCACCAGCGGTACGCCAATATCTTAATATGCAAACAGAACATTACTTATTGTTTACACACAACGCCATCTGCAATATAAAAGGATAACGGAGATAAGTTGTATAATCAATACTTGACCTACTATTAACATTCCAAAACTAAACTCGCCAGATGTCCCCATCAAGGTTTATTACGTGATTATCGTGCTTGGTGTAATAACAATTCTGGAAATAAACTTTAATGTACCAATATTCGACATAAAATCTAATATATTAAGACAGGAACAAGACTATAAAACAACATTGATATTGATATGCTGTAATCAAAAGGGACAAATAGCATCAGCATATGTCTACCGCGAATACATTTACAGTTTCTGTATCTTTTTCACTATTCTTGAAAAATCTTATTTAAAGCTATATTCCACTGCTAGTTATTGCAGAATTGCCAACATGCACAACATGAAAAATCACGTCTGTTGACAACGTTCGTTTTTGTTTACTCAGTCGTAGCAGTTATAAAGACGAGATTTCATATAAAACAATGTTTTATTTCTTTGATCAAACAGATAAATTGCTTCAAGCAATACTACAGGATATTGAGCTTAAAATTCAACATGCGTAACATCTTGCGATGTTAATTTTCAATTAAAGGGACTCGTTCACGGTTTGGCAAAAAGACAATTAAAAAAACAAAAACAAATTAAGTATATATAACAACAACTCCATATGAAGTTGACTTTATATTTTTTTGTCTCCTATATAGCTTACAGTTTATTAATCTTTTGAGTGAAACGTTTCTTTTCTGTAAAAACTAAAACAGGATTATATCTCGCATATGCCAGTATTATTAGTTACACTGTTAGTAACTGATGGTGTATGGGATATACACCCTCAGTAATTTCATACCATACGATTATATCTCACCGACTACCTTTTCCTTGGTGTGTTTTATATATATTTATGTCCGAACCGGCTTTTCTTACTTTTATTTTTCATTCAATTGATGACGCAATTTATGACGTATCTTGTGTGACGTTATTTTATGTGACGAAACTCACTTGTTTATGTTAGATTTTCGGATTTTAAGGACAACAAGTCGGACGTGGAATTTGAATTTAACAGTAAAATAATTTTTAAATTATCAAACGAATCCAAAACGTATTTCGGATTGTGTGTTTTTCACGCATAGTTGTAAACTTCGATGGGAATAAAATAACTCGCTCCGAGAGGATTACAATTTCGTAAATCGTTTTTGTATTCAGAATTGTAAGCATTCGATACAAATGTTATTAAAAGTGTGGTTTTTAATATATTTCGAGAAAGGGATGGAAGAACAAAAAATGGAAGTGCGTATCGTTGTAACTTTATTATTATAAGCATTGGATTAAAGTTGTCATTGAGGTAAGCGTGTCGTTTATACCAAATTTAGTTTTTTTTATGACTCCTGTTTAAGTTGAAATAGTGTAATCAATCTAATATACAGCACAGTTTCAGTTGCAATCGATATTTTAATTTGTTCCCAGTACATATGTTAAAAAAACATCATATAATAACAAGGCTTATCTAGCAGCTTATCGAACAGACGCCATTTTGTTTTACGTTGATAGATGTATCATGGTTTATGGAAATTACTCGGGGTGTATGGAAAATACACCACGGGCACGTGACCGCTCTAAGCCAATCGGATTAGGGCATTGTTGTAGGAGGTGAGATATTGGTAATTACTATAACTTCTATTGTCTGCATCTACAATATTCGATAGCTGAGCCTGTTGAGAAGAGGATGCAGTAGCAGGAATTACTTAGACCGAACTGATTCTACTATACTATCTCATTTCGAATGCGATCTGAAATGATCCATTGCCATCTCTTGCCGTATCTCTCGCACTTGGCATATCCCATTGGTTTTACAAATCATCTTTATTTATTGTTTTGATAAAGGTTATCATTCAGATTTATAAAGGACTATTTAATCTAAAACTACTAAGCGAGAGCAAGTCTCTGTATTTATCTCATCATCAAAGTGGATTTCTCGTGGTCAGTTTTTAGGAATAGGAAACATCGCCATTAAATTGTCAATCTCACACAGTAATAATATGCGTTGTCACATGCTTGCAATCACCCTCTTATTACTTTTATTAATTTCTTTTGTTGGCGTGTTTATAGTAAAAAAAGTCAATACGAATATCTATTCATCGCGGAACATATTTTTGACGCGATTCAATACGTCTGAAATGTTCGACTGCTATTTTACAAATGGTCGACGGACAATTATTGGATAGGTGACCTTTACACCCGACGGGTCATGTTTTTCTTTCATTTGGATAAATTTATTTCTCTCTGCCTCATTATATTTACAGTGAGTCAAAGTTTGAGTAGAAAAACAATAAATAGATTTTGTTTCGTGTATTTGAGTATCAATATTGATGCATATTGTCATATATGTTAACAGTATTTGATGTGCGTTGATATATAGACGTTGGAATTATAAATAAGCATCGTTTAGAGATTGTTTGCAGAATTTAAAAACAATTGCATTGTTAATTATTAATAAAGTTCTGGCCTGTTCATGTTTTCATTTCGGGTCAAGGTACATTAAACCCACTTATCATAAATCAAGAAACCTTGTGAAAAGCTTGATTCAATACATCTGATTTAATGTAAAATTGCCTATTAGATTTGATGGTTTTCTTCATACGTCTATCTTAATGACAAATATAGTTGACATCGAGTCCAGTTCAACAAGCGCAAATATATTGACCGTACTTGCCCATAGAGGCGGTTTCGCTAAGGCTCGCATTATATTCATTTTCTACGCCTCACGGGATAAATATTTGTGTTCCCTGATGTATGTTATATCTAGAGATATGTTAAGAAAATAAATTATTGAGTAAATTGTATGATATTATGTGATCCTCTTCCTTTAAGATTTCTGTTTTTTTGTTATTTTTGTTGGTGTTGATTTATTTCTTATTTTCAGTGGTCATTGGGGCATTAATCGCAATTCAGACATCTATTAAAGAGTCTTCATTAGTGACGATATGTAAGTGATAGAAATATAATATACATTACCCAACGGAGCAAAAGGAACAAACTAAGCAAAGACCGCATGTTTGTTCGTGTTATCCGTAAGCAATCAGTGCCTGCAGAAAGAGCAACTTATATTAAATATCTGTCTGCAAAGCAAACATTCGACAGATGCAGCTGCACTTAGTGCTTAACACAGCATCAAATAATCAGAACTTAAACAACTGCAGACAGCAGGGACTCTGATTCAATTGTGGGTTTTCGCTGTATATCAATCATTTGTCGAAGTTTAGTTATAAAACAAACGCCCAATGCTTGACATAAGCAACACAACCAACCGATATACATTTGAGACATAACGTATAAAGCAAGCAATGTTTTAAACGCAATCACTGAGCATGCTAAATGCAGAAGTTTTACGATTAAAAAATATTTTTTTATTGTATACCATACTGTGTCAAAATACGTCTGTGTTTGAATTGTAATTGAGCTTAACTTTATATTTTAAAATACAACAAACGAAACATAAATACAAACATTTAATTTAAAACATTTGTGTAGTATCGCAATAGGTCTACTTTTTAAAACTGATCATACTTGATGTTATTGTGCGATTGTTAATAATGGTTGAATATTCAATCTCCATGCTTCGTTCTTCCTTTCTATGATGCAGCCATTATATTAGCACACGTGTATACACACAATAATTCCAAACTTGTTATGTATTATAAAATTCAAATAATACAAATCATCAATTAACAACACATCCATATTTCACAATTTGCGAACTGCATTACTAATCTTGCGTCACCTTTTTTCTTAATTGTTAGTTACATTTAAACACATCTTTTGGGTTGCATCTCGATGCAATAACAGGTGTTTTGATAATTCGAACAGTAAAAACGTATTTCACTTAATAGTGCAGGTTACCTTGTGGTTGCTTTGTATGTATGTATAGTATATGTATGCTTTTTGCATTATGTCATCAGACATATGTTTATCCGTTATTCGTAATTAAAGCTGAATAATTACTGAGAGCAATAATAAATGCGACAAGCAACATAAATCACTACACAAATGTTTGATATAATGCAATAACATTTAATTTACCCTTAATTGATGTTGCAAGAAAGTTCGACACTTTCGCGACATCTCGCTCGGTTTATTAAGTTAATACATCTGTTATTGCAAACACTTAACTGACACAATACGTCAGAACGGTACCTACGGTTCTCATACACAGATGTATGTTTCAAACATTTTATGCAACTTTATTAAAAAGGAATGTCTGGCCTTAAGTAAAAATACTTACTATGTATGTGGATTTTATAGTTTGTATTATCGTTTTACGTCTTGGTCATAACCCAATATTCAATAACAATTTTAAAAATTATTAACTATGGTCTGTGATTAGATGAATAATGTATAATCGATGTATTTAAGATCATTTATAAATGTATTTTTCAAATAAGCGCCCAACATGCATTTCTTCAAAGAATATAAGTTACATACACAAATAATTGACAGAAAAAAACGAAGACTGGAAACAAAGTTAGAGCAGTAGTCTATGAGCAGTAAAAAACACAAACAAAATGTTGCTTAAAATGTATGTTAATTACGTATCTCCTTGTGCCAATTATACATCAACTTTTCTTTGACTTGATTTCGAGTGAATAAAAAACAAAAGCGCAATATGCACATTTTTAAGGATATTTAATGTTTGAATTTTATCCCATGAGACAAAATTACAGTGTTTATATCGTAACTAGCCAAGTGTGTGTTGCAATAAAGCCCTAAAATCAGAGGCAATTATTGATATAATTAAAAAGCGGTAGTTTTCACTACAGTTTGACAAGAACGAAATCAGAAAAAAATGAACTTAATACCATAAAAGACATTTCTCGTTTTTGAACCTCGTATATATAAACTGTATCATAATCACGATACCATGCAATACAACGAGAGTTCTGCAAATTACCGCAATGTATTTCGTGTTTAAGGTGTTACTTTGAACAAATGTTTTTTTTTCCATAATTGTCTAACCATTTACTGGTGAGTAGTTAATATGTAGCCACAAAAAATACATTATTAAATTATATCATATATATATATATATATATATATATATATATATATATATATATATGATNATATATATATATATATATATATATATATATATAGTGTATCATTAATTTTACTTTGAAACACAGCAGTTCAAAAATATATTCAATAATGTTGCAGGATATACTATTGTAATTAAATGTTTACTAAAGTGTCAACTTTTCTGTGAAGATCTCCCGATTTGCAAAGTTATTTGTCAATGTGAGCTTAAAGCCTTTCGTTGAAGTTATTCATGCAATAAACTCATATTACAGTTATGTATAACTCTTGCTTAAATTGAATATTAAATTATCATTCATTTGTTGCAAGCGACACATAAGTTTTCTTTTCGGAGGTATGCAACTGCATTACAAATCCTGATTTTTCTTTTCCGTAATTGCTTTTTTTCTTTAATGTATGTTGCTTTTTAGACACTAATGAGTTTTATTAAATGTTTGAGAAAATAAAGAAACAATGTTTGCACTTAATGTATTATAAAAGTTATGTTTGCTTTAGAATAAACATAATACAGCACCCATGTGTCACTGCATACATGTTATATAAGATATCACATTATCATTATCAAACTCGTTTACCTACATTTATTAGATCTAAAATAACTGACCAACACTACCGAAATGGTTTTAAACCACATAAAAAGAGAATAAATTGCATATTGCACGCATATATAAAAACATACAAAAAGTACCTTTCTTAATGATACTGCCCCTTGAGGATTGTGTACTTAAAAACAAAACCTTAATGCACAATAAAGTGATTGAAGAGACAGCTTACGTTCACCTTTCACTATTACCACTCAAAGTATCACACCACAAGAACGTGTTAAGGGTTCTGTGTTCAATATATAATAAAAATAAAATATTACCAGGAATTATATACTTTTAACACCAGCTCGTCTTTATTTAATGAACAATTACCTATTCGACACAGGGCGATACAAAGCGCTTAGTTCGAATGAAATATTTACTGTACGTACAAGACATAACTACGATAGAAATACAAGATACACAAACATAGCGTGTGATGCTCGATGGCAAGATGTTGTGTTTAAATTGTTCACTTAAATGCATTTGATTGTTTATCGAAGTCGTTAATCTAACATGCATCGTCAATCAAAAATCGCGTCTCATTTAAACAAGTAAAATACGGTAAACAGTTAAATAAATCACTTAACTTTGATGTAAATGTACGAAGCCATGTGGCTAATTATTTTTGTTAAAAATGGCAGTAATCTAATAGCGACCATATGAAGTACACGAATGGAGTCCATTGTAGTATTATGATCGACACAAGAAAATACGTGAAATGGGTTCGGTTAATACAGGTGAAAAGTGAGTAGTTTAGTCAAACCCTTATACGAAGATATGTGGGAATGCTAGATCACCATGGACGTCTGTCAGTCAGTACTCGCAAATTTGACCTGTAGGGCAGGAGCGCCTTCAACCCTGGATACTTTATAAAGTACATAAACCAATTCCCTTCTTTTTAATATGACACACAAAAAAACGAAAATACGTGAAATGGGTTCGGTTAATACAGGAGAAAAGTGAGCATATACGTCAACCCCTTATACGAAGATATGTGGGAATGCTGGAATCACCATGGACGTCTGTACGACTGTCTGTCCGTACTTGCAGATTCCGGAACAGGTGCGCTACACTCCTGGATCCGCAAATAAAACACATATGAATAATTAAATCGATAATTATGTTGATCAACTGATTGCAGATTGTTATGACAACATATATACTTTAATCTGCATATGAGAATTTTATGAAAGACGCGCCATTTATCAACAGTAATTTCTACATGATTTTCTAATTCAAAATTCTACATGATTTAATCATAGTATTGCCAAATTGATAACACTATTACATTATTGCTTTATTTCTGAAGTCTGAACGTACTTTATAGAGTCTGATAAATACCTCGTCAGAAAATATTGATTCATTACTTCGAGTGATGCTGTTAAGAGTAAACCTAAAATAAATAATTTGCAATAACAATACAACAAGTTAAACTTTTGAGTACTGCAAGTGAGGAGTAATCTTTAAATTGATTATACCTCTACGTTGATATCGACCTGATACTAATGTGCCTGATAAATTTATTTATATCAGGTTTGTAGTCTTTTATATCTATCAATTAAGCGACATATTTCTCTTAATCAACGATACAGTATTCATTTTCGATATAACTGAATCAAATTCAACAAAGCAAACAAGTTGAGACCAAGATATATGTAATACATTTTAGACACAAATACCAACAAAAAAAAAATGTATTTTACAAATATTAAGTTCATGACGTCATTTGTAACATGTCAAACGTCATACAGCATGTACTTTATTGCCAAAAATGTTAAGTCTCACCGATTATATTTAACCATTTCTTTTAAAAAGGGGCCATATAGATATTATAAAGTGCAACACATATGATTTCCTAATCTTGTTGTTATATATCAGGCTCGGCGCAAATATAAGAAAACGGCTCGGCAAGCCTCAATTTTATATCAGTGTAAGCCTTTCCTTATATATTAAAAACAACAGAGCATTAACAGGTTATTGTCGTTAAATTAGTTTTTCATCGCAAACATGTAAAATAAATTGACCCAATTTGAATGTGTATGAAATATAATCGTATGTGTCAAGATATGTATATTAATATTTTCATTCATTGAATAGTACAACGTATACCACTAAGACAGTCAGTCGCATCTGCTTTTAATATATGAAGAAATTATGAATCAGACGATAATAATCTAACAAATTGAATGTATAATGTAAATTTTCAATTTATCGTTACAAAGTAATCTAAATAAAAGTTGCATCGAAGCAGACAGTTTTCTGTGTTCAACGATGTTTTGTGTTTTGAATCAAGATGCATAACGAACAAGATCAATTTTCAATACACGGGTCATTTTCCTTAAGAATGCAAATACGGCCAGTCGATAAAAAAGAAACATGAACGTTCAGAATATGATTCGTTATTAGAAACCCGTTATGTTTGAACTAACATATTGTAAGCAATTGGTACTAGACCGCATTCGCCAATGTCACCGGTCAAACGAAAACATAAATTGTAATTATAAGTATCATGAATAAAAGACTTGGAGTTGTTTAAAAAAAAAGTCCTTTGATAATGTTTCTGTAGTTTCATTGTTCATATATGTATTGCACGAAAAATAAATTTCAACGTTTGTCACGGAACTATTTCTACCTAGTTATTTGCCGAAAGCTCCGAATACATTAACCTGTACAGGACCCAAGTAATGAGGAGCACTTTGCAGATTATGAGGAATGATAAACAACAGAAAATGTTCAGTGAATGGTGGCTGTGATTTATTCTAAATCTGTAAATCTATTTTTGTGCCAAGCAAATGCATAAATTCTACAACTGACTATCGATGGGTCATCTGAAGACGAGATGAAAAAAATGATAAATGGCCATGTGAGGTAATTTTAGATTGGAACATTTAAAACATAGGTTAAAGTTCATAGGTAACCATGGCCCTTCAGTCTTTCAACGGACTCAAGGAAATTAAAGATGAAAGTAACATGATGTGATTTACGTTTGAGCTATTGAAAACATATGTAACATGAAGATGTGTGCTATCCGTATACATTTTAATAGCATATTAATACAGAGTAAATACTTGTTCGGTTTAAAAAAAAGTCATCGGCCAACATGTAATTCTCAATCCAATGTTATTATTTGACCCACTACTTCATAAAACAGAAGTGTAGCTTGTTTTTTTTTTTTTATTAACAGATGTCTTTAAACAATTAGTATTATACATAATTGTGTAGTTCTACCGGCAACGGTAATACGCATATAATCACAGTAAAATGCCCATAGTAGATCTGCGGGCGTATGTCAACTTGATTATATTCTATTTGAAGTACGTCATCAAGTGCCGACACTTATAATGCAGACAGGAGTTATATTTTGTATCATACCAAAGTTGTTACCATGACCCTTATATATATAACAGTCTAAGAATTTGAAACTACTTTGAGCGTTCTACGTTCTTCCATAATGTTGCTAAATAGTTGTGGATTCATTTACCACATCCGATGAAAATAACATTTATATATACATCAATGTTTTCTTCATAAAGACACTTACTTAAACGGTTGCGATTTGTACCATTTGAGTTTTTGTTGTTATGTATACAAAAAAAATAGTATTCAAATGCTAGGACATGTGTTATTACAATATATGGATTTCTTTTCTTCAAAATACCTATACCTGCATTTAATTATATGTCGACGTTTTATGAAGAAAAAAAAGTATCCATAATTAACTAGTGTATTAAACTGCGAATGTCAAACCATTGTAGATAAGTGTAGACCCGTTTTTGGGCAATAACTAATTGGCACAACGAAAAGTTAAATGTGGTATACATCTGAACAATAGTATGATAGTTTGGATAAACATTATACATGGCAAACTTAACTATTCCACTTACCCATTTAATGTCTATAAATATGAACTATGAGTCAATTTGTAAAACACAAGTGCAAGTCACAACATTAACGTACTGTGAACAAGTTGATTTTGCTGTGATTAAAAAGTATATATAATGTTCTTCACAAACGTAATCATTTTTCAATACGCGTATCGTCTGGTACATTGTCAATCGCCGTTCATCATCTGTTTGCTTTAGAACTTTGATGGACATAAACCATTTATATGTTGTACTGTTGTACTATCGGACACTGCGATCTGTTGGGTCCACTTTCATCTCTCGGTGTTTCTCGTGGTGAATCTATTGGTGTATCTCGTGTTTGTGACACAACCGTGTTGTTTTACAAATCATTGTTATTCATTGTTTTGATAAAAGTTCTCATTCAGCTTCATCAATGATTAGTAAATCTCTGAAACGCGTGCGTGAGCCAACCACAATGCGAAACTCTCTTTGATCGCTTTCTCTGTTATTGTGTGTTGAGACCTTTTGTTACATTTATGCAAGAATGAACGTGAATGCCTCCGTAAAAATATGAACGTGCTGTTAAAATATTCTTGTTTATGTACCAGACTTCATCGTGGATACCGTTTCTAGTACCATCTCCATTTTGTTCAAACGACGTTTCCATAAAGATATTCGGTCATGCAAATATCACTCTCAACAATGATTCCGAACTGTAGCACACGTTCGCAATCGTCGCTTAAATTAAGATGTATTGAAATAAAGCATGTTATTGTGGATGTGGAATCTAGTTGAACTCTTTCACTGGTAAGAGTTTGATTGCTAAACAGCTTATTACATTACACAAGAAGCAAATACATGTCAATCATATAAAGGCTTCTGATTTCATAACTAATGTCTTGTTCATTTGGGTAAAGCTCCATTTAATTCTCATATATGTTTAACAATGGTCAACAGCTCTTGTATCATAGATGTCTTTAATTTTAAATGTACACTTAGTTTGTTAGGTATTATGTATTGTATTATCGTATTCACATTTGTAACGGAATTGGTCTTATCACAATACAATCAAATACTCCATGTGTTAACAATCGATGTATGACAAGAAGAAAGTTATTTATTTTATTTAAGATATTTAACTTGTTTTATCTGGAAACTTTGAATAAATTCGTTATCGTTGGTTTGCAAAATGATAATTAGATTTAAAGTGGTGATTGGGATATCCATCTGAATACCGGAACTTACTTGCAATTTGGATATTTGGCCTGGTGGAAGTATACCACAGAAACTTCAATGTTCAAAGTATTTGCGAGTTTTTTAAGTGATTTCGTTTAACTTTTATTCTTTTCACTATGACATTATTCGCCTGCCTTCCTTTAATACTTTCAAACTTACCCATCACTCTGTATTCTTGACGAAACGCCTCACTTCAACACCAATATGTTTCAGGTAATGTTTATATTTCGGTATATAAGTGAGCAACCAGGTTAAAAAAAATGAATATCTCTTTTTAATGAAGCTTTCAAAAAAGTCTCTCAACTCAGCATCTAATAATAAGTTCAAGTCATGGTATGGTGTTTTATTGAGAATTATCTACCTACTATCGATCATTTATCAAGCTTTATTTATAAACAAACGCCCGAAGCACTGAACTCTTGAACGAAGTTTAGTAATAAAACCGAAATATTCGAAAATTAAAAAGAACCCGGAAACAAGTCCTGATACGTATCTCTGAACAGAAACCGCCGTAATTGTTCTAACAAATATGTTTGTTGATAATGTGGTGTTACGTTGTGCCAAACGTTTGTCTATTTTTGCCTTTGAGTTTTCTGTGAAAACCTCACAATAACATATTGCAAACAAAAGTTTGCTAGTTTTTGTAGTTTAAGACTTAAGCAATTCAACAGGATAAATTTATTATTGTAAAATTCAAGTTAATATTGTTCGCCCCTGTACTAATACATTCAGGTGATTAAATATTTTATTATACTGTTTTGAGACTATAACACAATTACTTGACACAAAGACCATTTTTCAGAATATACTTGCATTTCACAATGCATCAATGCTCTGTATAATTTTTTACTTATTACCAAATCATGGAACGTTTGTATATGGGCGTTAATATATATTGTACATCGTCGTTTTACCATCTACTCGTGTTCACTGAACATGTTAGTACAAAATATAACTAAGCCATTTCGTTATATAATTCTAAACAAAATGTTTAGTAATTTTGTCAATGTACGTTATGATAAAAGCTATGCGCGACACCCTCAAAGGAACCATACACTTACAAACATGTATTGATATTACGTTATGTTTGTAGTGTACTCATTGAAACCACGAGAACCTCTCAAATGTCAGGCTTTTGATTCATTTTACCGTATAAAAGGTCGTATGATAATAATCTTAAGTTTTTTTATTACTTTAGAAACGGCGTATAAAATGTCAACTCGAATTAATGACAAATTTATGACGATGACAGCAGATAGGGGAGGATTGGACGATCGATAACGAAGGCACATACCAGCATTTAAACCACGAATGACTAAAAAGAAAAGTTCTAAAATACCGCATTTGTTTACAATTATTAGTTTATATTGATTAAAATATCACGACTGGTATATAACATTACTTGAAACAAGTTGTTTTTTTATTTTTAATTTATTTTTGCATTTATTTATTTTTACTGGGTATGCATACCCAGTAAAAATAAATAAATACAAAAAAATTGATTCATCGTCACGTGGTAAACCCAGGAATGCAAATTGCGCATGCGTAGTGAATTGTATATATTTTATATATAAAATGATCAATGTACTCACGTTATTAATAGTGTGCATATCGTTATGTCACCTATTTTCGCGATGTACTTATATTACCGAATATACTGAAAATATGATTTTTTTTCAAGTAATGTAATCTACCAGTCGTGATATTTTAACCAATAAAACCTAATAATTGTAAAAAAATACGGTATTTTAGAACTTTTCTTTTTTCGTAATTCGTGGTTTACAGTCCCTTTAAAGGCATCACCTAATTTACATTTTAAAGTCATAAGAATGTTTAATAAAAGTCAACCGTGTGTGAGTGAGACAAGACAATTTCTTTAATTTTCTTTTGCCTCTTTTGGGTTTGTCCTTCGTGTAATGTTCGCCTGTTTATCCAGCATTTCTATATTTTTGTCGTTTGAACATATTAAAAGGTATTGCTGACCGAGTGATACAATTTACAAAATAATTTTTGACCAGCATGTGAATTTTTGCAACCTCATATTTTTGTTCATTTGTTTTCGACATAACCGCATATATAAATTTCAAAACGAACACATTTTAAACATGTGTCGCCCAAGTCGAACCCCTACTAACATATTATCTAGTCCGTTAACTATGTTCATTATATCGTGTCCACATCATCTATACTAGCACTTAAATTTCAATTCTCAAAGATGTGAGTATGCATCAAACATAGTAATTGCTTTATAAAATAAAAGATGTATTACTTTAAGAATAATTGCAGCGTACATAACGTTAAATTTAACTATAAAACATTATTGCATGGATACATTTTATTGTTCAAATAGGACATATGCATTTACCGGTGTCGAAATATTCTTTGAAGATCTCGAGATTTGCAAAGTTATCTGCATGTTGTAAGTTTTGCCCTGTTTGTTTAAGTTACTCAGGTAATACATACATACCGTTTACGTTAATTAAATACCACAATGCTCACGCACATGTTATACAACATCCATTAGCGTTGTTTTCGGTGGTATCTGAATACATTTAAAAACCTCTTCACCACACACGATTTGCATTGTTTACTTGACAGGAGTTTTGAATCGTACAAATATAAATGCGCCGCGCACCTGGAAAACCGAACTTAATGCATGTGCGTAAAGTGTCGTCACAGATTAGCTTGTGTCCGCACTGGCTAATAAGGGACGACACTTTCCACCTAGTCTGGATTTTTGTTAAGAAGGGTTTTCCTTTAAACGAAAAATTCCTTAAAATTTAGAAATGTCGTCCCTGATTAGCCTCTGAGGACTGCACAGGCTAATCTGGGACAAAACTTGACGCACATGTATTCAGCCCGATTTTCACAGAGCGCGGCTTAAATAAAGGCGTTATTTAACAAATACCAATTTGTTGTCACAATATTGAAATTTTGGCTATTGCAATAAGAATCACGGATTGTGTATGGATTTACTTTATTTTACGAAATATTTACGGAGTGTTCGTTGATTTTGAATGTAAATGGGGCAAAAGGAAACAGCATTTAAATAATCCTCATTCCGATGCAGCAATTACGTTTAAAATATGGTAAGACATTTAGCACAATGATCGTTTCCTGTCTTATTGCATAAGTGGTCGCAAATGTTTAACTTGCATAATCGGGGAGAGCGGTAACTGTATATCGCATAATTACTAATGGTGTATAGCACAATGTTAAACTTTAATGTTATCGTATATAGTCTCTTAATAATAGGAGACCTAATAGGATATCTACTTGTCATAAATGTTTACGTTTTATTTGTTTATAGGATGTTGCTTCATCTGTTGTAATAGTGTAAGGTTTACACCTTTTATATTTGAGTTAAAATGTTAATCGTATTTTCCCAATATTGCTTTAAAGTCTCAGTCCGCTTAAACTTTAAAAATAATAATGATGTAGGGAAACTGTCAAAAGAACATCAAACCTAACACAATACAAAAACAAAATCATTAAAATCGGACTTATAATAGGTGTTTCACTTGTTTATTTTATATTAAAGATGTGGTGATTATGTATCGTATTGTTTTTGTATACGCGATTGCATGTGATGTCTCTGGACTAAATCGATGAAGTATACAACGTATCGTACGAAGCGAAGCGTACGCTTAAGTATACAAGTATACAATGTACATTTTATTCGCAACAAGAGCTTTCGAACATTCCGGTATATACAAACAACCTAGTGTTTAATGAAATAAACTTCATTTTGCTTCGTATGAAATGATGCCATTTCAGCATGATTTAATTATTGTTGGTGAACGGGGACTTTAAATCACCAGCGTGAAGTTGATCCTTGTGGTCGAATAATCACTCTCTCAGATGATAACACACTCACTTACAGACATGTATTATCGTCACGTTATTGTTTTAAATACTTAAACAACAAAATTGTTTTACGGTATGCAAAATTAAGAAAAAAACTCTTTCCATAAGTTTATGTTAAATTAAATCAAAATTTTTCGGCGAAAAGCCCAAAAAATGTAAAAAATAAGTGGTTCGCTTATTGTCATTGCCACACATTTCTCATCTCTTGAATTACCGGATAAAAAAGTTCACAAATGATATTATCGCAATACGCATGAAATCATTCAGAAATAGACATTAGGATATACGAATGATGATGATATGTTATTTAATCACAAAAATTAGGTGTTATGTAGTAGGTAAATTACAATGATAAATAAGTGGCGGATAGTGTTTGTAGTGCAATTTTATTGACTGTAAATAATATACGCATGCGTTGCCCACTGGGAATTGTGGACTTTCTGGATGTTGTGCGGAACAAAAATAAATAAAGAAATATCGTATTAAACAACATGTTCTCGACCCTCAAACATAATATCAACTGCAGTAGAAATGTAATTTGCATGCATGCGTTGTCACTGGGAATTGTGTACTTTTGAATGTTTTGCGGAAAAAAAAACATTATTAAAAAATATCGCGTTAAACATGATATCGACAACGCAGATGACACCTGTTGAACATCTTACACAGTCAGATTTTTATTGATAACAGCACAAACCGTTTCTGTTATCAGCAGTTCATTGATTTTCCGTACGGACGTTTATACGCTTTTTCTACTTCTATGTTTTCATGTCATTTTGAAATATGGCTTATATGTTCATGTTGATCTGAACTCAATTCTAATTTCGAGACGACGGGTTATACTGAGTTATGTTTTTTTTACTTTGTCAATACAGAGTCACCTTATTGTTCGACGTGGTCATCGAATTGCATAACGTTTAGAAAGAGGCTTCGATAACAGGATCAGCAAAATCTCGTATTTAAATATTCCGTTCTAAAATATCGATACATAGATTATCAAATTTGTGTGATCTGGCAGTTGTATAACTAGATTTAGCGTTGTATGGTAAAATTATATAACAATCATATGCTTGTTATTTCTGCCAATGCGATTATTGTCATCGCTTTCAGTCACAAAAGGTCCGAGTTTATACGAATATGAAACACAGTTACATCAAATGGTACGGGACAATGCACTTTAACAGATGTGTGCTTGTTACATCGGGTTATTGTACTTTGATTGAACTGTTAACTAAAATAGTTATGTTTTATACATGTATCATTGCAATGCTATAAAAATTATATATACAATGATTTAAACCAATAATAAAAATGTGTAAAATCATATTGCATTTATTTCGTATGTTGTTTATTGATTATCTTACCATAAAAGGTGTCCATCGCAGGACCACGCACAACAAGAAATTATGTAAATGTAGCCAAATTTAGATCGGATTTCTTGTCTTCGAGTCACAGCTTGTGACACATGCCATGGCGGGAGCCAAATGTGCAAACGTTATTCGACCTTTGATGTGCACACAACTACTCATCCGTCTACATTGCTTGCATGAAAATACACAACTCTTGTTTTCAGTTAGTGATTTTTTCGGCGTAGCTGTTTAACCCACTTTTCGAACTTTTAAAAAGCCAATAAAATGTTGGAGAAATTTACCGCCAGTAGGCGAGAATGAATAATTGGTATGTTCGCAATTGTAACAAATACATAAGCTAGGCAATAAAGATAACGCTCAGTTTTGCATTCAATAAGTGTTCAATTGTCACGTGAACAATGCTTGTCAATCGTGTTTTGTAGTAAAGATATGTAAGGAAAACTGTGCCAACACCTGGCAGCAATGGTTTTGAGAAACAAATCTTCGGAGCAGGTTCCTTTGCGATTGCGTAATTTATAGTGAGTTCACAAGCTTTTTCTTAAATAGGTACTAGTGCCCTAGTGATCTAGTTTTTACCCCACAAAATCCAGTTTTGGACCAATTCGAGATATCATTGGGACGATTTTTCTCACCAAATTTTATGCAAATATGACAATAGAAACAACGTGCAAAACGCATTGTGAAGGAAACGAGTATAATATTGTCAAAAATAAAGACCGCATCTCGCAAATTAATCGTACATCAAGCTATTGCACATATTACCCCAACTCTCGAATTTCATATGCCCCAAACAAAACCAGATTGGTTCCGTCACGTTCACTGGAACGTCCATGGCGGTAAATTTTTGAACTCATGCGGCGAATCTGAAAGTTTGCGTCGTTTATAAGTTGTACCAGTCTCTTTTGTTTCAGATGACATTATCATATTTCTATTTATATCTTACCTTTGTTACCCGTATTCCATGTTACAACATACACGTTATCCATACAAACATTTCAGAATGGTTCAGTCTATGGTCTGATGGGATGTTTTATGGGACACATTAATTACATTTTATAATACATGGACCGTGTGTTTTCGCGAGTTATGTAGTTGTTAAATTTTATGAAAGGTTATCCAAGCAAAATAGTTCGATGCGCCGTGTTATTTATTTTGCAAATTAGCTGCATTATTGAAGTTTGTAGATGATGTTGATCTTGGTGATAACCTCGAAATCTTTTATATTATATTTTTCAATTAACTTGTCTAGGAAAATGTCGGATTAAAATAAAACCGGCAAAATACACGTTAACTTGGTTTGCTTAATTCGCCTCGAATTGAACATCTCGAAAAGAACAAGAATAAAATCTCACCATGAAATGTTACAATGTATTTTTTCTCATATAAACATTGTATTTACAATACAATATTACAAACATAATTATTACCCGTTCAATACATAAAAAATCTGTAAAATTAATAAATTCAACACACATGTTCACGTATATGAGTAAACTGTAAATACATGTACTTAAAATACCAAATGCAAAACATGGATATCTATATTTTAAAACAGTTTTCTCGTCAAAAAAAGCTTCTCATTTCAGTAATGTTCATGTTGTTTTTTTGAAATGTTAATTTAAATAACTTCATGTAGAAGCGTGTGAAAAAAATATGATATCATTCACTTGGACCAAAAATTAACAAATGTTTCTTTTTTAGAATTTTGTAATCAGACACATGATACATATTAATTAGAGTAATAGTCTTAAACTTTACATTGTTATAATTTACAATACAATGCCTGTACAACTTTGATGTTGGGGTATTATAGAAAAACATAATACGAAAAGCGAAACACTTCGAATCAAATACTTATCCAAAAGACTTTAGACAACAAACTTTACTTATATTTGCTGATTGATTAAGCAATATACATAAACTCTTCAAGAAACAAAGAGTTATCTGTGCTTCCTATAGCTCTTAAGTTCGAGTGTTTTTGAGGTATGCATTTGGCGTTGGAGATACCTCGTTTTTTAATTTGCATATATTATGGGTATTATTATAAGGCCACTTTTCAAGGCTTAAGTAGAAATCATTAACTTAAGCATACATTCAATTATTGTTTTAACTTGTATTGCGGCGTCCCATCTTATCATGAATTCTTCATGGAGAATAAATCGCTTAACCGTTGTCCCAGATACATAAGCATATAGTCAATAACCTCTACCAATTACATATAACAACACTATATTTTTATGGTATCGGGGTAAATGACTATGTGTTTTAATTTGGCATAATTTGTATAATTTCTGTCAATTGCTTTTTAGTATCAACATGTGTGTAACAAGTAGCACTTCAGTGCCAAACATTATTCTGCAATAACACTCCGTTTTATAAAATAGATAATTGAACAACTTATATCACTTCACTGTCTGACTCTGAACAGTTAAAGTGAAGAACTACATACACAGCGTCTGCAGTAGGAATCCGTTCGTGACTTATCTCGGCATTCACAACGTATATTTCCATTACTAGAATACTAGTATCCAAATGATGTGTGTAATCCTCAAATATGACCATGACTTGAATACTAGTAACGAAATTGATTTGCAATCCTCCGATATTCGGACAACATGTACGTGAATCTCCCAAAATCTCCATTACTTGTACTTGAATACAACAAGTCATGTCATTTGCAACATCACCATGATTTTTTAACCATTATCTAAACGTCTTTTCAAAGATCCCAAATTGCCGTCTACTTCCGTCTGCTTTCGTTGTCATTGGCGACGGTATAAATGTCATGCTCCTCGTTATAGGACACCTGGCTCTCCAGCACGGCGGTCTGCTGCGTCTCATACCGCAGACATCGGCCCCACCAGGACCGCTCGACGCACACCTCATCCTCCGAGAACGTGAAGCACTTTCTGCCAAGAATATTGAAGTAGATCTTGCCGATCATGTTTGCCATGGAGGACACGGACTGACGAAGGCACCCACGAAATCTGAAACAAGCAGTGTACACGTGTATTATGTGCACTTTGTATGTTGACCGTGTAATGGCATATTTTTAGTTGTTAAGTATAGCACATAGTTGCATATTTATATGTATCATGAATCCTTGTAAAACAGAAATAATTTAAGACCATGTCAATATCTCCAAAACTCTCAATAGGTGAGATGAGTCGTGAGAAAGAACAACTCATGTGGTTTTTTATGTATGCGTAAGCAATGCACCGCATGTTGGATAAGAAATTGTTAACATTACAAGACGATGGTCCGCATTAGGAAGAAGAAATTGCAAACATCATCGACATAAACTAATATTGGAAAGTTGTAAGGATGCTATATGGCCGTCGTGAGAAACTAATACGACCACAAGTATATGTTATTAACGAAGTTGTCAATCGATAGATTAACTAGTCTGGGTTATAGGCAATAATCGCCCCAGACGATATTTGATTATAAAACCATAATAAACTATTTCTTCTAAGCATTCACATTGAAAAGGTGGCGTTAATAATCCCTACCAGATGTCACTGATGGGACACTTAGAACAAAAGATGATTCTTAGTCCGCGGAATAAACAAGTAAATTATTAAAGTAATCCATGGGGCCATACCGTCTAGTAGTATTTAATTCCTTGTAATATCGTTGCTTAGTAACAAATCACTTAACAACAGACGCTAAGTAGCAAAAAAATCAATTACGAACAGGAAGAACAAACAATTATTTTGTGGATATGCGAACCTAATGATGTACTTTGCTTTGAATCATGTAAACGACATGTATTGTTAGTTTAATTATGTAAAAATAGAATGTATATGTAAAAAAAGAATAAACCCAAAACTACAAAAGTGGACTGCAGCTATTTAATGTTGCTGTTGTTAACTTTGAAAAACACGTAGGGTCCGTCGGGTTAGTGGAAACAAATAACATTGTTACGCATAATGCATTACTGAAAATTATCTGGTAGATATGTTCATTGCAAAGAATTTTTAGACAACGAAAATAATATATTAGACACATACGAAAGTAGATTTTCTGCTTTGAATGTAATAATCATGTGACTTATCTACGTTAGCTGTATTTTTTTCCGAACCAACTAAACAATTGTGTGGAGTGTAGCCATGTTTATATGAAAGTTACATAGAAAATGTTCTCTTATAAGCTAATATACATAACATGCAATAGACTAACTAGAAGAAAATGCGTGCATAGATAAGTCTTCCTTATTTTATGGATACTGTGTTAGAACCATTCTAACAACGATAAACCTATTCTCTTAATTATTAGCTATTATGCCTGGAATGCATACATACGTGCACTCCACCTCGACATTCGTTAAGGATTTGCGATATTTTGTCTTCCAATAAATGTATTTTAGAAACCCGCTTCATTTGGCCGAATTAATAGCAAGCGCGATTGAAATGGTGTTGTATTATCCCTAATGTTCTGTTTTATGTTGCTTTAAGCCGGTTTAATTATACGGTGGGTTGCATTATTTGGTGCCGTTATTGGCTTTGGAACACTTGGGTAACTACTGATAATACACGTTTAAGACACACTCACCATGTACTTAGTGATTAACCCGCTAAATATAGAACACCTTTATTGATTAATAAAATACCAACACCTTTATGAATATATAACAGTTTATTAATACTTTTAACCACTTTTACAATTTATCCGACATGGAAGCTGTAAAATTGAAACACGTTTATGTCGGAATAGACGCTTCCGTATCTGTAATGGGCAGTATAGGACATTTTGTTTCGCCATTAATTGCTATGAACTGAAAAAAATGTTGACTGTCATGATGGTGTAGGGAACGCCTTTAAAGGTGACAACATGTGTTACAAAATGGCAGAGAATGATATAGTCGTATAAAGTTTATAAATGGACTAATGCGAATCGCATTGCCTGGCCTTATAACAAATGGATGACGAAACACCAAATCAAAAGGCATAGCATATTAGATACGACTACCTTGGATTAATACAATATCAGTAAAATAAATTATAGATTCACATGTTACAACAATGAACTAGAATGTGTTGCTGAATATCGATATCTCGGACTTGTTTTGTCAGAACCTCTAGACTAAAGTGTAACGGCCAAGTATGTCGCTAAGTCGGCGACTCGAGCCTTAGGACTGCTTACATAAAAGTTCAAACCAGTTGGTGGAATGCCGTATAATGTCTATACGAAACTGTACGACAGTATAGCGTGGCCAACTATAAGTTATGGGGCAGCAATATGGGTAACCCAGGACTATGCCTCTACCAATGCCGTACATCGTAGAGATGGTCGTTTCTACCTCGGAGTGGAAAAATATACACCTAACGCGGGAATAACTGGAGATATGGGTTGGCTCCCCCAAAAATGCACGGCAGTGGAAGTCGGTTCTCACACACTGGTTCCGTTTAAATAGTATGGACAATAACCGTATCAACTACAAAGTGTTAAAATGTTCGTACATGAAAATACACCACACAAAGAACTGGTACCACAAGATATGTATGAAATTACCGCTGGACCTCAGTTATAGCTATTCGGCATCTGAACGCAAATATATTACCAATAGCTATCTATTTTATGACTATAAGGCTGTTAAGTTAAATAATATAAACAGAGAACAAGCTGCTCATGGCAGAAGAGGAAATACAATTAGAACATACAAGCTTTTTAAGCAAACATATAACACTGAGTCTTTTGTTAATAATAATATTATACCTAGGTCCCAAAGAAGTGCATTTGCTAAATTCCGTTGTGGTGTAGCACCACTTAAAATAGAAACTGGACGATATCAAGGAATTGTACCGAATGAACGTTTTTGTTTAAACTGTATAAACCATCATCATATATGTCATAATAGTTGTATATTATATATATAAAATAAACTATCTGTCTCTCTGTCTGTCTTAAAATGTGTGCATTGTTCACATGCGAGCGAAGGAAATTAAGGCTTATCCTTAGGCATTCAAATGGAATGTGCTATGCAGCGCGAAATCCTCTTTTGGGCTAATCTATATTATTTACTAAGTTATTAATGTTCATTGCCACCATAAATAAAGTTAACAAGCGGTTGTACCGGTAGTTTGACAATTACAGGTCATGGGCCACGTGACAGGGCTATAAATTCATTATATTAACAGGAATATTATGTTCTTAAACACTACGGTAATAATACCTGGGTAATTGTTTTTTTGGTTGTTTGAATGACAAGTAAATCGCATGATTACAAATAACCATTTAAATAAATCCTTTGTTGATGTAAATCATTAGCACTGAATTCATCAGATGATCTAACAGATTATGGGATCGTGGATGAGAAGAATGACTGGTCCTATTGGTAAATATGTTACCTTCATATCGACAGGTGTTGTATTTACAAATCATCAAAACCCAACAGTCAGTCATAGAGGGATCATGTGTTACACTGATCGACTGTGGTTAAAAGGCTGAAAACAGATGAAGTGCACACTTCGCTGATATAACAATGGGATAGTATCGTCCGACATCTGATCAGCGGATGTTGAAAATATGTTTAGTTAGCCTGCTGTTCTGTAAACATGCAGGTTTAACAGATACAATGAGCAAGATTATATATATTTTGTATTTAAAGGAATAATATTTTTCTCAACAAACTACTCCAGTCGAACTAATGGTTTTGTTGTACATTTAAATCTCTTCACGAACATGAATAAACAATTGACTTTGTTTATAGAATAAGATTTTGGTTTGCTTAATCCTGTAATTGGCATACACATATGTCACAATTTAATTTAGAATTCAAGAACACTTGTTTGATTTGAATACTTTTGAAAGCAAAAACAATTGTACGGTTGTATGTGCACGTATGTTCACGCTTTATTTATTCACTGTTCGATTTGCAGTAACAACTTAAGACAGTACTTGACCTTCTACTGCTTGAACTGCTACGCATGGTAACACGGATGTCAAGACGACTTCCTACACGTTAATTATATAAGATAACGGAATAAAAGTTACGATTTATTTCGAGTGGCCGCGTGCTAAGCGGTGATTAAATAAGTAATCACATTCAAATAAATTACATTCCCTACTTGAACATCGCCATCATTACAACAACATCATTTTCGCTTCCGTTGTCATCATCATTCTTATAATCATAATCAATAACAACAACATTGTCTTCACTATCACCTAAATCATCTAAGCCGGTGTATCTTCCGTTATCATAACGATCCTCATTATCACCATCAAGATCATAATCATCATCGTCATCGTCGTATTCGTGTTCGTTTATTTAATCAAATTTACAATGTTCATCATGCATAAATGCAAATTCACAAAATGCGGTATTAATCATCATCATCGCCTTATAAACAGTTTTTTTTACTTAAATCGAAGATTGCACCGCTCCATTTTATACATTAAGTAGTATAAATGATAGTCGGAAGACAACAATGAAAACGTTTGTTGTACAGGGTTATTAGCTATAATATAATTATAAAGCCTAACAGAGAGTGCACCCGAGCATATACATGTGTAGTAAAGAGAATGCTTGTACGCGACAAATTGTGCGGGCGTTTGTTCTTTACGGTAGACAAATAAAAAAAAGTCGGTCGTAGGTTTTATTACAAGATTTTAAACATTTAATTAGCTAATTTATTTATTTCTGACGTTTGTGTTAACTGTTATGTGAAATGGGGTGAAATGGGACGGGATTGGGGCGTTTTAATTGTTTTTTTTATTCTGCCCATTAACTTTTCGAAAATTCTAGGTGGTTGCCAATGAGTTTTAAAGACAAGTGAAGTAATATAACGGGCTTAAAATATAATGCACATATTCAACATTCCAATGTTCAGACTTAAAGTTGTAAATGGACTCAATGCACATTCACGTCGTATGATGATCGGGTTCATTCGATCTAATGTTTAAATGCACTCGTGCGATAGCGTTTGCGAGTGCATGACCACGACAGACAATATGCACATATTTTACAATTTCTTATAGTATGAACTTCAAAGATGGATTCGTGATTTGAGGAATTTAAACACATTTCGGCATACTGATTGTTGAGGCTGAATATTACAGTTAGTGTCGTATTGCTAGTGAGAATCGCAAACCAATCTGCAATTTACTTAAAAGGATGCCATCTTTCTGTTTAATGGAATGCACGTAATTAACATCATAGGTTACACATGATAACGGACTGAAAAGGAATACACAGATGGAGTTACTCACTAAGTTTCTTTAAAAATAATATTTGAATACGAGCCGAATTAAACGCGGTTGAAAGAAAATATATCACGTTCAGCTTAAAACGCTACTTATAATGAACCATAATATAATGCCGAAACGTCGTTTGTTTAAAACACTTAAAAAGGTGGGAAGTAAGTCGGACGAACATTTTACTATATATAAGTTCTTTCCCAATCAAATCAGGCTATTGAAAGAAGAAATGTTCCAAATCTCATGCAACACATATGTTTTTAAATTCAAAAGTCAAATGTAGCAAAAATCATCGAAAACTTAATCTGGGAATAAAAACTGGTTTAGGGTCGGCAGCAAATATTAGGGTCGGTCGGGTTAATAGAAACAAACACCTTTTTATGTCTAATCAGAAAGGGCACACCACGTGCTATTATGCGAGTTTTATATCCGCGACACCAGCGTCAAGTGGGGTATCAAATTACGGAATATGTCATCCATTTAATGATTGATGCATTATTGTTAATAGTTTATCGCACCTTGTTCCCTAGAAATTATACTGTGGCATTAATAACGTCTCAAGCAAATGTTGAGATTCGTGTCATGCGATTTTGCATATCTTACTTGAAACTAATACAACCTTGCTTGATATCTGATAGTATTTCGCTGATAGTTTCACTATATTTTTACAGAGATTCTTGCTTTAAAACATCGGTAATATGAAACCATGTCAAAATTAAAAGTAAATCAAAACTCTCAGAAGGTGTGGAATCCAATACACGGCGAGACTATATTATTTCCATTTTACTCATGAAAAGCTCAAAAGCGCAGTAATGACATCACGAATTTCCGTTTATATCCCACTTTCTTCTTGTTTTGCCTTTAATTCATTATGTTCTACCAATGATTTGTCGTCTTTTTTTCCAGTAAATATGTATTGGGTTTACTTATTGATACTCGGTTCGCATACATGTATGTCGCTCAACTGCGTTTTATGCTAAACTTAGCACAGAGATTCAATGGTGCCGCACATGGCGCTAACAAAAGTACCGTTTATCCGTATGGGAGGAGGAAACCACTGAGAGAATTCTCTTCATCAAAGGTCTTTGTCACATTGAACGGTATCAATACCTTAATGTGCTTCATTCTAAGAGGCAAGAAGCGAACGCGTCATTACCGCACAAAGTATCATTCATTCACACAGACGCTGCATTTGTTGCCAAACCTTAAGCTACTTCACTTGTAGAAGTATATTCACAATGTGTTTTTTTTTAACGCACAGTCATAAATCTGTATTTCTTCCAAATAAAACGGCGTTGTATGTACCGTTTTACACTTAACCTTGCGTGATACACGCAATCCAGCCATCCATCTATCCAGTTTCGTAAGTAATGTTTGATGTAATGTTAAGCTTTGGGCTATAATCAGGCTTAATCGATTTCTGCAAATAAGTGAATTTCGTTGCCTCAGCATATCATTTCCAAACTGTGTAATTGCTCGATGCAAACGATAGCTAAGAACTGTGACGTATTCGTACATATTTGCGTGTTCTATTATTTGTTAAGCTAAGTACAAACATATTTGTTTCTTATGTATATCACAAAAAAGTAAGTTAAACGTTCGCATAATTGCGGCATTTAAGAAGGAACAATAAATAGGCACTTATACACCGTGAGACGGTTTCTTCAACGGTGTCATTTTTATAAGCCTTGATACGTGGACAAGTTGCCTTGAACATTTACTTCACATTCCGGGCGTTTTCCAGTGTTTGTTCTTAAAAAGATTTGCCCATCTGTGTAAACGGAATTATTGTACCTAAACGAATATTGCTATTAGTGGAAATTTGGTTAATTACTGAGATTTTTAACACTACTTATATTATAAGCTAACGTTAATTATTAGCTTAAGTTAATTATGTAGGAAGCAATTACGAAACATTATCAATGTATGTTATATCATGTCTTAAGACACATCAGTGAACAATTTGTTTGGGCCGAAAATTAACTCAGACATATTTGTTGTACATGGTATTAGATGTCCAAAAGACTTGGACATAAAACATCTAAGCCAATGTTTCTTGTTACTATTATCTTCATTAAATTTATTCAGATATGTTCAGTATAGACTTTTTTTAATCGAATCTCCCTTTAGACCATAAACCTTGTTTATGTCTTACCACATATTAACATTTGGATGTTTCTCACATTCCTCATAAAGAAGGCGTAAAAAAACTAATGAAAATAAATTATACATCATCGTGTGTATACTAAAGCATAAGTCAGCAAAACGGAGAGGACTTTATAAAATATATACACGTTCTTACGATCTCGTAAGCCGAATGTTGCAAATTGAGAAATCTAGAAGTGCTCTCACATTCAGAAGAGCAACAAAAACTATCCTTGCATACTTCCATGTTTTATATCGTCACGTTTGTGAGATCAAATTATTACAAGTGGTGTATTCATATATCAAACAGCGCTGTGTTAAGTGCACTAGGACACCGGGTGAGTTGAAGAGTGCTCTTAGTAACACCAAAGGCGAAATTTGTAAACGCTCTTGTTTTTAGTGGTTTAAATAATCTCGAAAATGCAAGCACTCCAAGATCTAAAGAGCTATTGTTACAAAATGGATATATACAGAACATGTAAGTGATTATCTAAACTAGCATATAAGCGTAAGGCCGTACACACCATCATCATCTTCATTATCATCATCATCATCAGCATCATCATCATCATCATCATCATCATCATCATCATCATCATCATCATCATCATCATCACCAACAACAACATCATCATCATCATCACTCATCACTCATCACTCATCACTCTTCACTCATCATCATCACTCATCATCATCACAAGTGATCTTTAGCTTTAAAATCCGATATAAATTTGAACGACGAAACAGGTTGATTTACTGATGTATTTGTTTTGATAATCAATAAATTTTCACCCATTGAGAAGATCCGAAAGCCTTAATTAATTCAAAACATGACGTATCCGTGCTACGCTTGAAACAGTGGAACCCTATGATGCAGCGCAAGTTGCAAAAATATCCTTTTAGCCAGTCCTTGCTGTTGGTTCCGAATAAAACACTACTAGAGAATTGTTTTCAATATAAAGTATTAAACGGTTCATAAAGTATTCAGTTTTAAAATATATCTCTAACCACTCATTTCTGAACATAAATGTTAACATCTTAACAAGACATTGTTCATTCAGGACTTCAGGATCAATACGATAAATGTAATTGGTTTTAAATTGATGTTATTTAGCTCAGGGATGTAGAAGAAAGCAAAACGCATTAACAAAGCGTTGAAACAGTATCTTCAATAATGGTATATTGATTTCGCTGAACGTAATTTAAATTTAAGCGTTGACACGTGTACGTGTTTTATGAAATAGAGTGGGGATATTAAATGTATTTTTTAGCACATTTCACAAATATCACAAATACACATTAAAGACTGTTTTACTTTTTGAGCATTTGAGTAAAAGTTCATCTCAACCCCCAGCTATATATGTGTGTTCCTTATTTTTTACATTAATAAATGCAATAGCATGCACATCAACAAGCCACAAATAATGATATAGTCGGAATTATCGCGTTCTGTAAATTGCCATGTTGCATCGAAGAACCTATCTGGGACAATAAATGCTTGGCGAAATGTTTAAGTTAAAAAAAAACGAAACATATGTTTCTGGACAAGTGTACTATATGTATAGGTTCCTGTCTGTAAAACTTGTATTTTGAAAGATTCCAAACAAACAAATGATGTACTAGAAATTAAGGTGTCCTGTTATTGGTGTTATTCATGTATGCTGCTTCGCAAATGGTATTTTTATGTTAATAGCAATGTTACTATGGCATATGTTTTTAATGAGAAAGGATCCAGGGACGCGGATCGTTCCCATTTTGTATAATGTGAAAACCATCAGACTGCTGAGCGCAAGTATGGCGTATGTCCTATACAATGTGCTTTCTTAAAGTTATATTAACCGTTGATCGCACTCAAAATCGCATTATGTGATCATCACAGACACGATATATGGATGGGTCACGGTATATAATTGTATGTTCTGTATGGCATCTTTTTAACTTGATCGCCCTCAAATTGCATTACGAGTAAGTGATACTCATATGTACCATCATCATGTATCATTTCACTTAAAAACTTACCGGTGATCGCACTCGCAATGCAGCAAGCTATGAAAGCGGTAATTGAAGAGGTTGTGACGTGACGTGAACGGAGGGATAACGAAAGAACAGCAGTCGTGGTCGCGGCAGCACATGTCCAGCTCCATATCGTCCCCCAGGTCATCAAAGCACTGAGCCAGGTCGCCCTTGCCGCACCATTTCGTGCCAGGAAAGATCAGAACGCTGCTGAAGTCAAACGCGCCGCGTTTCGAACGCCGATTCTTCTTGACCAACAGCGCCGCTGCTGACCGTTTGGAAACGTTGTGATCGTTGGGTTTTAATAGCGTTTTTTAGGCGCGGGTAGAATGTCATTGTAGCTTTTTAGTTTTTCCGGATCGATTGAATTTATAATTTCGGCATAAAGGTCGGTGATGTTGCCAGATTTCGCTTCCAGTTCTGCGGTTGCGCTGGAATGGTCTAAAAAATTGCGACATTCTTTTCGTAATGCTTTTATGTTGACGTAATCCTCGAGCTCTCCCAGTTCTGTTGGGTCTTGGAACGTCAAACGTGCAAGCGACATGTTGTTTGTTGTATAATTTGTAATTGACGTGCACACAAACACGTCCCCGAAGTCTTCCCTATATATTTATCTGTCACCCGTAACAAAAGATGATATAAAATCCAACATTTGATTCGAGTCTGACGAAAGGTCGCACTCTTTCAACGCGCCTCCCTGAAACACCGCCTGAAGGATCTTCCGGCCGTCAGTCATCTGACGTAACGTCATGTCATAGTCCGGCGAGAAGCCGCTTCGGAGAAACGTCTCCAAATTTTTTACAGCGTCTTATTGCAGGCGATTCGCGTTTCGAGCTCGCCGTGTGCGTTAACTCGAACGCCGACGAAGTTCGTCGGATGCATCAGGCGAGTTCGGATGCGAATCCAGTGTTCACCGTCGGGATGAAGGCCACGGCATCTTCCGTTTTCGGTTCCCAGCAAGAGTGGAAATATTAATACTACTAATTTCACTGGGTCCATTTTTATTTATCAAACGCCATTTTTCACATTTTAATTAAACATTGAAACACAAACTCGCACGGCTAATGGAATATATAATTAAATATCCGTGCTATTTTTCCGATTTTTTTTTTTATAAATCCGTTAAAGCCTCTTAACACTTATTCCGTATTGCTCTACAGAAAAAATAAAAAAAATAGACAAGTTGAATAATGCTTTGCAGTGCGATGGAACGTGTTAGCACGAACAACCATCGACAAGCGACTAAAAGGCTGATTAGTTTAAGTTATAACCTTGTGTAGTGTAGTGTAACCGACACGCTGTTTCGCTCCAACTCCAACCTCCGCGCAGAGATTTGACTGGAGCCAGCACAGCTGGATCAAATCCCTGCCATCATACACAACCACGTGATGATAGCTGAGCCACGTGGTACAATAATCGCGTCTTACAGTATCACCGTCATAGAAAACAATGACGAAAAAGAATGTGCCGGAGAATTGTTTCCTTTGTTAAAACAAGAGTTTTATGTTTAACCGGAAAATAAGACCCATATATATATAATGATCTAAACTCCCTGCCGTTATTACCAACTAAGTCATAATAGTCGAATCACGTGGGCGTCTTACAGTATCAACGGCTATTTTTAAATTTGTAAACAGTAATTTTTACTTTTTTAATTAAAGTAATTTTTTTTTTTTATTATGAACCTAAACTTATACACTATTTTCAAAATATAAAATAAAATGATACTCCTTTTCATAATATAATACATTCAAAAAAAAAAAAAAAACATCCTACCGAATCTGGTAGGATTTTCTTGTGATGGCAGAGGTTGTATGTGAGAGCATGGAACGACAACTCTGCGTGGAGATTGCTCCAACTCTACAATAAAGTTCAAAATTTCCAATCTACCGCTACTGTTTTTAAAGTGACTATATCTGCAATACGTAGTGAACCATTGTAATTTAGTCTTAAATTATCGAACGATACACGTATGTTTTAATTTATATTTGAGTGCATCTTTTGATTGTGCTAAAGCATGGAACAAGGTGCCTGTACCACGTGACTTTTTCGGCTATGTGTGGGACAATCGGTTGCCAACAAAACATCGCTTCAGGTAACATTTTTGATAATTTCTTCATTAATTCAAAACCATTTTAAAAAAAAACAAAGACGAGTGCCCGATCATTGTCAAAATACACAACTTTGTAAAGTTTGCGCAAAATTAATTAAGTATTTTTTCCAAAAATGACACCCGCGTGTTTGAAAACACACGAAATGCTATGTGTGGTATATTTTTTATTCAATCAACAAAAACGTTCATTATAATATTGTTGAAGATTTAAAAAAAATAGGGCGGACATTGTAATTCTTCATAGAGAAACTACATACATTGTATGTTTGCACAAATACATCTGATTCGGAGTGTGTGTATAAAAATGTAATAATGCTATGTGTGGGACACATTTTTGAAATGCTTTGTGTGGTATGCAAACTAAACTAATCGAATCGAAAGATTTACACAAACGTCGATAATATTTTAAGTATGTCTAAATAACAAAACTTGGTAAATAAAACATTGTTGGTACTGTTTTGCGCGCTTAAAATATGATAATCAGGACGTTCATGTTACTCGAAATTATCATGATTGCCTATAATTTATATTCATATTTTGTTTACTTGTAGAATGCCATTTGTTTGCGAACAGTGTGGTAGAGAGGTCAAAACACAGTCGGGGATCTCCAAACACAAAGCCACCCAAGTACGGGCAGGACAATATTTCTGATGCGGCAAACCTTTTCTTCGACACGGAAGCCCATAAAAGGATCAAAGGGCGAGACGAAGAGGAACGTGTCTATACAAATCGCAATGCTTTCTTGCGCGGGTCTCTTGGAGTCCGTTGGGAACGGTCAAGGCGGAATGATAGTAAACTTTTGCCCACAACAAGACTTGGACTTGATATTTAAATAAATGTTTCCTAAAACGTTTGTGCGTTTTGATGGAAGCAAGAAGGAAGATGAACAAGAACTATATGTCTTCAAATCCCAAACAATTTAATACTGTATATTATTTCAGTAAAAAACATTACAGTTACAATTACAAAAGCGACAATCACTTATCGAGCAAAAGGTATGTTTTGTTATAAAGGCATTATTAGCCAATAAACCCCCTTGTTTGTTTAACTTGCTACCTTGCAATTATAAACATAGTGCTCATGTTTACTTTTTTATAATTTTAAACAAAATTTGAACGTTACAAATACATTGATTGAAAACTAGCAAAATGTGTTTAAATATTAGTATTTTCCTTCTGTATTATAGCATGTAGATTTCAAACGTCTACAAACGTTGGAACTTCAGATGTAGTTCTCACATACGTACTAGTTTTTTTTATAGAAAATGTGTTAATACAGAGTACAAATGATCTATATACATTGTAGAATTATAACAAATGCAATAAACGTATAAATTTACATTATGGTAAATATAATCTCTTTATATATAATCACAGTTTGATTATCTCTTGTATAATCACAAAAAAATCAACTCCATCAAAACCATTGATGTTTAAACGTAAATAATTGTATAAACAAATGTCAGTAAAAATAGACACGCAACTTACGATTGCATTCCTTCGGAATACCGTTAGGGCCAACGTCGTTACACATTAAAATCCAGAGGGCGACAATGCGATAGTGCGATAGTACGATGGCGTCAATGGATTTTAATGTGTAACCACGATGGCCGTAACGGTATTCCGTACATTCCGGCTAATCACCTTTGGAAATAAAACTATCATGTTCATAGAACAAAACTATTCCAACAACGTTGTTTTCACGACAGAAACAAGAACATTTTCCTTTTTAGCAAAATAGGGCGTGTTACCAACTTCCTTGTATCATACTTTCTTTTAAAATGTGTTGTAAAAATGTCGTTTTGATACTTGTAAAACCTTCGAAGACTATCTAAAATTTACATGAGAATAATAGTAACAAAGTTCACCTGCATATGATAGAATGACAGAGTGGGTATTTATATTCCGAACTAATTGATGCCAAGGTCTATTGTAATAATTTTGTAAAACATTTGATTTGAAAATTGTCGAGGCAGCCAAATGTATACCCTTCAATGAACATTACAAACGTTTATGAATTACGTAGACTTTCGTGATTCCTGAAAACAATCTATTTTTACGTTTTGTTGTTATTAATATGACATGTAGCATCTTTTGAAGGACGCTGCGTTTCTGGATCGTTTAAGTACAACAGTCATTTAAACCCAAAGATAAATATGTTCGGATAATAAATACCTTTGTGATATGCACTTTTTCCATTTATAAACATCGTTTTTGATGCCGGCATAGGCTGGCCATATTCTTGTATTGCTTGCCGCACTTGGTGCAAATTTTATCCTTTTGATTTGCCTGCGTGGCCATGTGCTCTCGCAAGCAAACGTCGTCCCTTAATTGTTTCTTGCAAATGTTGCAAGTAACATAGCCTTCTCTTGTTTCTGTTTTTTCATGTCCCCTTAGAAGGTAAATACTTGTCTGCGAATGCCTTTCCACACGTAGTGCAAACATAACTCTGCAAACATGCGCTGGCTCTATGTCGGCGAAGGGGGCAGGCATCCTAAAAACCCGGCGAGTACAACTACATATGTCTTGATTTGTTTAAAAAGCATGGACTTTCGAATTAGAAGAGTAAATGACCGACAGAGCTAAACGTACATTATATAAAAATACTATTTTTTATTTATAAACTTATTTTATCGCGATCATTTAAACTAACTTGTATGTCATGCGTGATATATAAGAGAGCTCAATAGGATTTACATACGAATACATGATTTTCCATGAAAAATTGTTATTGATCCCATTTTCTATTTGTTTAAATAATGCTGTACTATCTCTTTATGTTTATTCAATAACTATCGTTATGGTCTAATATGTTTACACATTCTTGTAAAAAATAACACACAACCAGAAGTTCATTAACACTTTTTGTAGTTTTGTTACAATTATATTCACATGACATTTTGCACAAACAATCCTTACAATTTTGTGTATTAAACAAGTGCATTAGTTGGCAATTATACATACCTTACTATATATAGTAACACATTTGTACAGTTTTTCATGCCATTATCACCATTGCGGGGGCATTATAAATAATCGGCCCTCACGCGAGGGCCGATTATTTATAATCGGCCCTCAGAATCTGATCGCGCGACGTCAACTGAACAAAATGCCGTCAACATTCAGTTTTTTCCAACGGTGATTAATAAAATTAAGCCACAAATCAACGAAATAATTAAAAATTATAATTAAACGTAGCACACAATTAAAATTATGAAAAAAATATCGATTGCACCGAAATTTTAACTGTACTGTTGATTTGATTGATGAAACTATTTGAGCTTTAAGTTTAACAGGACAACTCAATGAAAACTTTAATCCAATGCTTATAATAATAAAATTACAACGATATGCACTTCCATTTTTTGTTTTTGCATCCCTTTATCTAAATTTATTTCAAACTACTCTTTTTGAAACGTTTTACGAAATCGAATCGGAATGACTGCTCGGAATGATTTATTTAACTCCCCTTGAAGTTTCCCATTATACATTACAAACACACAATCCGAAATACGTGTTGGATTTGTTCTATGCTTTTTAAAATAAATATTTTACTATTAAATAAACCCCAACGTTCGAATTATTGTCACGAAAATCCAGAGTGTCTAGCTTGAAGAGGTGTGTTTCGTCACATAAATTACGTCACACGAGATACGTCATAAATGTCGTAATCAGTTGAATGAAAATAAAATTACGGAAAGCTGGTTTGGTAATAATTTAAAGTGAAGGAACAAAATATAATTACACAATACAGTAGAATCTCAAATCCTGAGCCCATCTATAATTTAGTGTATAGTAAGATCTATATTATAGACGTTAATACACGGCTGAGCCGGGCCGGGCATTGATAATCGGCCCCAGGTCGCAAACGGCCCTCGGGCCGTTATGCTCACTGCTGGCCGATTATCACTGCCTGGCCCGGTACGGCCCGGCCCGGCCCGGCTATTATCGGCCTCCGTGTATTATCCTCTAAATAATACATACCTTACTATATATAGTTAAGAAATAATTCGTGTACGTTATAGTTTGTTGTCGAATAACCCACGGACGGAAGTTTAGATGCGTAGGGATTAAATCACGAGTGCGAAGCCCGAGTGATTTGAAACCACGCATCTAAACCTCCGGCCGTGGGTTATTCGACAACAAACTATAACGTACACGAATTATTTCGATTCTAACACGGTTTTTACTAAAGATTTATACTTTGTATCTTATTTTTCTTGTGTACTATTTTATGTGAAGTTCCGCTCATAAAAATGACTTTCGGCTGTTCTGTCGATCAGATCTCCGCCCTCAATAACAGCCAAACTGGATTGAAAAAAACGTATCATTTCTCCCGTTTGCTTAAATAAGAACAACAACAACTTGTGTAAACTAACATGTTAACATTGTACACTTTCAATCTACGCAAGAGTGTTACAGCTACAACGATAACAACACTGTATATGTTACAATTATTACGCTGGTGGAAAATGTATCGGCATGTTTTGTTTAGTTACAGCGCGTGCTTTCGGTGTATAAGCTCCGCCCATAATTATTGCAGAATAACCCATGGACGATTTTCTTCTTTGTTTCTATGAAAGTTGGCACGTGCCGTGTTTGAATAACAAATTTGTACAGTTTTTCATGCCATTAATTATCACTATTGCGGGGGCATTATAAATTATCGGCCCTCACGCGAGGGCCGATTATTTATAATCGGCCCTCAGAATCGGATTGCGCGACGTCAACTGAACAAAATGGCGTCCACATTCAGTCTTTTCCAATGGTGATTAATAAAATTAAGCCAAAAATCAAGGAAATAACTAAAAATGATAATTAAACGTAGCACACGATTAAAATAATGGAAAAAATATTGATTGCAACTGAAAGTTCAACTGTACTGTTGATTAGATTAATGAAACTATTTGAGCTTTAAGTTTAACAGGACTCATCCAACATCAACATTTAGTAAACGACACTCTTACCTCAATGACATCGTTAATCCAATGCTTATAAATATAATAATAAAATTACAACGATATGCACTTCCATTTTCTGTTTTTTTTGCATCCCTTTATCTAAATTTATTTCGAACTACACTTTTTGAAACGTTTTACAAAATCGAATGCCTGCTCGGAGTGATTTATTTTAGTCCTCTTGAAGTTTCCCATTATAAATTACAAACACACGATCCGAAATACGTTTTGCATTCGTAAGATGCTTTTTAAATGAATATTTTACTATTAAATAAACCACAACATTCAAATTGTTGTAACTAAAATCCAGAGTGTCTAGCTTAAAGCGGTGTGTTTCGTCACATAAATTACGTCACTCGAGATACGTCATAAATGTCGTTATCAGTTGAAAGAAAATAAAAGTACGGAAAGCTGGTTCGGTAATAATTTGAAGTGAAGGAACAAAATATAATTACACAATACAGTAGAATCTCAAAACCTGTGCCCATCTATAATTAAGTATAAAAGTAAGATATATATTATAGACGTTAATACACGGTTGAACCGGGCCGGGCAGTGATAATCGGCCCCAGGTCGCAAAGGGCCCTCGGGCCGTTATGCTCCCTGCGGGCCGATTATCACTGCCCGGCCCGGCTCAGCCGTGTATTATCCTCTAAGTAACCATTCACTGAAAATTCAACATTTGTTTACAATCAATTCTATAGAAACTCACAAGAAAAGGTTTGCGCAACAGAAATATTTTCCTGCCCGTGATTGGGTGGCTTTGTGTTTGGAGATCCCCGACTGTGTTTTGACCTCTCTACCACACTGTTCGCAAACAAATGGCATTCTACAAGTAAACAAAATATGAATATAAATTATCGGCAATCCTAATAATTTCGAGTAACATGAACGTCCTGATTATAATATTGTAAGCGCTCAAAACAGTACCAACAATGTTTTATTTACCAACTTTTGTTATTTAGACAGACTTAAAATATTATCGACGTTTGTGTGAATCTTTCGATTCTCTAGTTTGGTTTGTATACCACACATAGCATTTTAAAAATGTGTCCCACACATAGCATTAGTACATTTTTATACACACACTCCGAATCAGATGTATTTGCGCAAACATACAATGTATGTAGCTTCTCTATGAAGAATTACAATGTCCGCCCTATTTTTTAAACCTTCGACAATATTATAATGAACGTTTTTGTTGATTGAATAAAAAATATACCACACATAGCATTTCACTTCGTGTGTTTTCAAACACGCGAGTGCCATTTTTGGAAAAATACTTAATTCATTTTGTGCAAACTTAACAAAGTTGTGTATTTTGACAATGATCGGGCACTCGTCTTTGTTTTTTTGAAAATGGTTTTGAATAAATGAAGAAATTATCAAAAATGTTACCTGAAGCGATGTTTTGTTGACAACCGATTGTTCCACACATAGTCGAAAAAGTCACGTGGTACAGGCAACTTGATGGAATATATTTATGAGTTTTTGCTTTCATTATAAAGATAACTTAAATTCCTGAAAATACTTTAGAATCAGCATTTGTCACTATTATGTATGTTTTAAAAAAATGTTTCAACATGTAATGTTTTCTAAAACGATTAACACCGTAACAAAGAAATTGTATTTGTGTTCAATGAAATAGAACTCGTCCGATACATTAAACTATAATCAGCGGCTGACTGGGATAGGAATCACGTTTTTTTTTCATAGACGATGGGTGGCATATCAATTCGTATATTTGCACACGAAACAGTGACATAATTTAGATATGTACCCAAACTGGTCAACACTTTTAATGTTCGCTCAGACAATTACATCATTTTGCAACTAGTAAATGAAACAAGAGTAAATTAATGAATACTAAAAGTTGATTTATACATGTGGTTGGTTGTTCTACGTATGAAAAAGAGGTCACATTGGCTGATTATCCGATCAGAAGGCAGCGTTTACGTGAAATGCAAAAAGTTGTAATTCTGAGAAAACATTATAATAAACAATTCTACTTCCATTTCAGCTTTGGAAGTGTACTCACTTCTCAGATGGTTTCTGCTCACATTCAGACATGCGTGATACCAAGGTATATGTGCAAGAAGTACTAATATATCAAAATCATGCTCTTTTAAATTTCACATGTTTTTCTCCATTCGAGATTTTAGTGATATTTCTCAGGAATGATGAGTCCCAAGACAAAGTGCAAACTAATTATAATATGCATCCAATTATATGTATATGTTTTCCCACTAGGCCAAATATGTGAATGCATGAAGTCAAGATGGGTTTTCTAAATTAAATTCAGGTTGTTCAGCCATTTTGACATAACACACAGACTGTAAATTGTGGGATGTTTAATTTTGTGTACACTGACCGGATAAAATACGAGCAAGATCCACATTTGCATCAGGGCTTTGCTTGTTCACTACCTATGCGTACTCAGACGTGACCAACTAGTTGATAATACTGTATAATACGTGTAACTATAAAAATTCAAGTCGAAGTCGGTTGTCATATGTACCCTTAAAACACAAAGACTGTACAGAACAAATACCATAATACAAGGTACGTGGAAGTAAATAATTATATTTCTGTCCAGTACTTTTATTTTTACCATTTGTTGAAATGAATGTATATGCAGTTATCTGGACAAAAAGGGTCAAAATGAAAAAAAGTATTATATATTTATTAATCGAACGCTTTACAACTATAAAGACTCCTTTCCAATCAATATACTGTATGAGAAATGTACGAGAACCACTTTTTTGTTTTATAATTCATGTCCGTTTCCTATGGTGTCTATATTTCTTTATTTTACATGTTTATATATATANCAAAGGACTCTACCCTGCCTTACAGGTAGCCATTATGAATGTGGAGTACGGTTTAACTATTTTATCACACCCTCATTACGCCTGCATTGACCAAAAAAATGTAAAATAAAGTTAGCTCTACTTCAATCCAGTGGAATATATTTAAAAATAGCCGCAGTTTCATTATGTCATGTTGTCTGTTGTCATGACATCATTGTGTTGTTTTTTTTTCATTAAATTTTGTTGTTTTCTTTCATTTGCTAAAAAATATAAATAACAACAACACCTTTATTCAGAAAATGCTGGGATGAATAGAAAGCAGATAAGTGCTTAATTTTGTAATTAGTATTTATCTCTCAATAAGGTTAGTGCATTAGGTTTTTTTTAACATTAACCTAATTTTGTTAATATGAAATGTGATAGTAGTGTGCAAATATTGATGAATGCTCAGATTTTAAAGAATTTACTTTGTTTTCAGATTCTTCTGATGCGAGGACTGAGCAGGAGTAAGCCGGCTTTTACCAAAACATCTTTAACAGCCATTGTTACAATATCCTTGAGGCAATTATCACATTTTCTACTTATTTTATTTTGTGTTTTGTGAATAATACCTGTAGATGCATTTATTGCTTATTCTGTACTTTGTGTTATTGAACTTGTTGACTTACTTAGATTTTTAAGTTATGTAGTAAATGACTTAAAGATCTCTAAAACCACTAGTCCCAGAGATTGATATTTACCATGGTATTTTACATAAGATGGAGGTCCTTTTTGTTCAAATCATGCCCCTTGGGTCAAAACTGGTCAGGTCCCAGTGGTTATATGATTTGTATAGACTTGTATAGTAAACAATTTTTATTCCTGTATCCCTCTCAAACCACTTTTGGTCAGATTTTTATGCCCCCCTTCGACGAAGAGTGGGTATATTGTTTTGCACATGTCTGTCGGTCAGTCCATTGGTCGGTCCGTCGGTCGGTCCGTCCACCAGATGGTTTCCAGATAATAACTCAAGAACGCTTAGGCCTGGGATCAGGAAAATTCATAGGTTCATTGATCATGACTGGCAGATTATCCCTATTCATTTTCAGGTCAAAGGTCAAGGTCACAGTGACTCGAAACAGTAAAATGGGGTCACAGTGACTTGAAACAGTAAAATGGTTTCCGGATGATAACTCAAGAACGCTTAAGCCTGGGATCATGAAATTTCATGGGGACATTGGTCATGACTGACAGATGACCCCTATTGATTTTCAGGACTCTATGTCAAAGGTCAAGGTCACAGTGACTTGAAACAGTAAAATGGTTTCCGGATGATAACTCAGGAATGCTTAGGACTAGGACCAGGAAAGTTCATAGGGACAATGGTCCTGACCGGCAGATGACCCCTTTTGATTTTCAGGTCACTAGGTCAAAGGTCAGGGTCACAGTGACCTGAAGCAGTTAAATGGTTTCCGGATGATAAATCAAAAACGCTTAGGCCTGCTATCAGGAAAGTGCATAGGGACATTGGTCATGACCGGCAGATGACCCCTATTGACTTTCAGGTCACTAGGTCAAAGAACAAGGTCACAGTGACTCGAATCAGTAAAATGGTTTCCGGATGATAACTGAAGAATGCTTAAGCCTGGGATCAGGAAAGTTCATAGGGACATTGGTTATGACTGAC
>VMBQ01004034.1:12848-38018 GCA_007657795.1 Dreissena rostriformis
CGTCATGCGAAATTGGAACTAATGCAAAATGCGGCAAGCGTAGCTCCAGACCAGCCTGTGCAATAGCGCAGTCTGGTCAGGAGCTACCCTGTCCACTTATGAGACAGCTCAACCTTGCATGACTTTATAGCGGACAACGTAGCTACTGACACGACTGTACAATTGCGCAGGCTGGTCATGAAGTATGCTGATGGCCTATGGCATAAGACCCATATGTGGCGTGTTCTGAGAAAACTGGGCAAAATGCTTGTGCGTAAATTGTCATCCCAGATTAGCCTGTGCAGTCCGCACAGGCTAATCAGGGACGACAATTTCCACTTTTATGGAATTTTTGGTTTAAATGATGTCTCTTCTTAGCAAAAATCTAGTTTAGGCGGAAAGTGTCGTCCCGGATTAGCCTGTGCGGACTGCACAGTCTAGTCTGGGAGGACACTTCACGCACAAGCATTTTGCCCAGTTTTCTCAGAACACGCCACATTAATGTCCAACACATTTCTGCTCACTTGTAACACCAACAGCAATTCAAACAAAGTAATGGCTAAAACTATAAACAAACATGTACATATGTTATATAAATTTAAAAACAATATACAACACAGCGAGTAGTGATGTTCATTTAATATGGCTCCTAGTAACTTATGAGCCATATAACTATCCATGTCCTCCAATACTTCAGAATCTAGTAAAACATTCAATTCCCGAATTTTACTATCATACGGCCTTGGTGTTACAAAGGTCATTTGATGGATAATATATATATCCACCCGATACGACTCGAGTTATACTGTTCAACAGGCCTTAGGTTAACAGAGTTACGCTGTACGGACAGGAAATGGTATTACCATCATACCATTTGGTATTGGGTTAGACTCTTGATAACATGGCTAAAACAATCTAACAATTGAAATTGGCTGATTCGAGTGCTCAAAGATCTATAAATAAACAGATTATTTATAGATTAAGAAGGAAAACAGATTATGCTGCGGTATCACAATCTTCTCTATTATTTATTAAAAATAATGAAAGAAAACGCCTTTTTAGGTCTTGAACTTAATAAAGAATTGAACTATTGGTTATAAATATTAATTTTATTCAATGAATTTTGAACATTTTAAGAATTAATTTAATACATAATGAATTGAATCTTGTTACCGCGTGGTTTATTTGTCATACTTGAGATAACGATATATTCATATATTTAAAACACTAGGGATTAATTTGTAGTTAAATTATATTTAAGTAGCCTATGCAATAAAAACTAATAACAAACAAGAATCGAGAACAGAACAGGGTTTTATTTATTCATGTATGAATTCATACATTAATTAATTCACTCAGTTATTTATTTATTTCATCCTTCATTCATTCATTCATACGTACGTCCGTTTGTCTGTGCGTCCGTTGGTTTGTGCGTTTGTGTATTGGTTTGTTGGTTCGCTCTTTGGTTCGTTCGTTCATTCATTCATTGATTCGTTTAATCATTGAGTCTTTTATTCATTGATTTATTGATTCGTTCGTTGGTTCGTCCATCCGTCCGTCCGTTTATTTATGCGTTCGGGCGTTTGTCGGTTCTTTCATTCGTTCGTCCGCCCGTTCGTTTGCTCGTTCGTTGGTTCGTTTGTCCGTTCGTTCGTTCGTGCGTTTGTTGGTTGGGTTGTTGATTCGTTGGTTTGTTCGTTCGTTCGTTTATTAATAATTGTCTTTGATTCTAAGACCTATAGACACTTAATTGTACTTAATTTAACATGCTCAAAATTGAACACATATTGTTTTAAAGTTTTTTTTATTTAGCGAGTTCATAGTCGTATATTTATTTTGGACTAAACACTTTGCTTTTATATCACAGTTATTTCTTGCTCAGTCAGTCAGTCAGTCATCATCATCATCATCATCATCATAGTATCGGGTGGTTTTCTTCGCCTCCCAGATGCACCCTTTTCATGTCACTGACTTTTACATTTAGCCTCAATACTGCTTATTTCTTTATTCTGTTCTCGCGCTTCTGTATGTTCAGTTGCTATATGTTCAGAAGCTATTCCTGCATTCAGTCCTTCTAAAGTTATGTCTTCACTAACCTTTGCATTATTAATTTCAGACTCAACATTATTTACTGTACTAAACCCCTCCGGTTTAGCACTCACAGTATCTACAATTTTATTAGTAGTTTCTATTGTTTCCATATTTGGACAAGACTCTGCTTCTGTATTCATGGTAGTCTGATTACCATCATCTCGATTCTCAGTGACTGGAGTATGAGCGTCCCCATTTAACACTGTAGTTTCAACAATGATCCCTTCTTCTTCACTATCAAAATCCTATTTCTGGTGACGTCAACTGAGTTAAAAAACACACTCTTTTTAAATGTCTTCCTCTGATCAACAATCAATTCCTTACTTTCATTATCGTGTCACTCTAATCGAAATAAATGATTCCGATGCAAGACTCTTTTTTTCTCATTGATATCATTTTCACTTTGAATACAGGAATATTAATCCTTGGCTGTTCTATAACATCATACACTTCATTTCCAAAATTGTCGTCAATCTTATGTTTCCCATCAAATGCAAGACGTCTAACTTAAACTTTATCCCGTACAGAAATGTTAACTCCTTTTGCTCTCTTGTCACAATACTTCTGTTTATTCTTTGCTCTCTTCTCATTACTTTGTAAAATATTTCTAGTAGAAGCAATTCTTTCTTTGAGATCTTTAATGTATTCGTCTGTATCTTTACTTAACGCTTGGTATCTAAATTGTTCAAATGTTGCATCAATTGGAAGTTTGGGCTTTCTGCCGAACATGAGTTAAAATGGCTAATATCTGGTAGATTCGTGTGATATACAGTTGTAAGAATACATCAGATGTATCTTTTCCATCCTTCGTTTGTTCGCTATGCAATGTGGCTTACATATCTAATAAAGTTATATTAAACCTTTCAGATCCAGAGTTACCTTGAGGATGGNCTTCTTTGCTTTGTCTACATGACTGTGTACAATATTTCTGGTAAAATCAATTCTTTCTTTGAGGTCTTTAATGTATTCCTCTGTATCTTTACTTACCGCTTCATCTCTGATTTGTTCAAATGTCGCATCAATTGGAAGTTTGGGCTTTCTACCGAACATCAGTTCATATGGCGAATATCTGGTAGACTCATGTGGTATACAATTGTAAGAATACACTAGATGACCAATGTATCTCTTCCAATCCTTCTTTTGTTCGCTATGCAATGTTCCTAACATATCTAATAAAGTTCTATTAAACCTTTCAGGTCCAGAGTTACCTTGAGGATGGTATGGTGTTGTATGACTTTTTCTCATTTCAGTTAATTTGCATAATTCTTTAATAATGTCAGATTCAAAATTAGCACCTTGATCAGAATGTAAGCGCGTAGGGATCCCATAATGTACAATAAAATTGTTGTAGAAGGCCTCAGCAGTTGTTCTTGCGGTTTGATTTTTTGTAGGGATGGCCAGTGCATATTTTGTAAAGTGATCTGTTATCACTAAGATGTTACTAATTCCTCCCTTCGAAGCTTCCAAAGTGAGATAATCAAAACAAACCAATTCCAAAGGGTATGTTGTTGACACATTGACAAGTGGAGCTCTATCTACTACAGTCTTTCTTCTCACACACCGCTCACACTTACTCACATAATTGTCTACATCTGCTAACATACCTGGCCAATAAAACCTCTCTCGCATCAATCTCATGGTCCTCTCTTTCCCAGGATGCCCTATGCTATCATGTAATCCTTTTAAAACATCACTCTTGTAGCAATCTGGTATGACCAACTGTTCAACTTTTTCATTATCATCATGTACTAATCTATATAGAATCCCACGCTTGATTTTGAAGTTGTTAAATTGTTTCTTCATTATAAGATCATTTTTTGTCATAAATTTTGATGGTATGTGTTCATCTATCTTATACTTTCTCCATCTGTCAATCAATTCATCTTGCCTTTGCATCTTTCTTATTTCTCTTAATTCTTTTTGTGCAAATCCTTGCCCTATTTCATCAGTAGTTTCTACAATATTGAGAGAAGCCATAGGTAGTGTCTCAATATATGAACCTATAATGGTACTGTTACATACAGCTTTAACTGTTTGTTCATCCATCTTGACCAGTTCTGTGTTGTCTTTAAAAACTTTTTCATATGGATACCTACTCATACCATCTGCATCAGAATTCTGCAAACCTGGTCTGTAGGTAATGTCGAATGAGTACTGACCTAATGCAGCTACCCACCTTTGACCAGTGGCATCCAGTTTTGCAGTTGTCAATATATATGTGAGGGGGTTGTTGTCTGTCACAACGGTAAATGGTCTCATGGCTAAGTAGTCAGAGAATTTTTCTGTCACAGCCCACTTCAAGGCAAGAAACTCTAGCTTAAATGCGCTATAGTTGCGCTCAGCCTTATTTAGTGCACGACTTGCATACGCTATAACGCGCTTTTGATCGCCTTGTTGCTGATACAAAACAGCACCTAACGCCTTATTCGAAGCGTCTGTGTGGAGTTCGAATGGACTTTCATAGTCTGGAAAAGCTAGTATAGGTGGCGAACAGAGACAATTTTTCAATTTATCAAATGTGTTTTGTTCTATTTCTGTCCATTTCCATTCTTTTAAATTTTTTGATTTTCCTTTGTTGACTGTTGGAGGCAGAAGTTCATTTAAAGGTCTTGTTATACGACTGAAATCTTTTACAAAACGTCTATAGTAACCTGCAAAAGCCAAAAATGATCGCAATTCATCAGAGTTCTGAGGTACTGGCCAATTTTTTACTTTTTCTATCTTAGCTGGGTCTGTTTCTACACCTTTACTACTGACCACATGTCCTAAGAAAGAAACTTTGGGTTGAACGAAGAAACATTTCTCAGGAGCAAGTTTTAAATTGCAGGATTTCAATCTTTCAAAGACCATGTTCAATCTTTCTAAATGTTGTTCAAACGTATCACTGAATATTATAAGATCGTCAAGAAAAACAACACATATACGCATGTTCAGACCTTTAAGGCACTCCTCCATGAGTCGTTGGTATGTCGCTGGGGCATTCGTGAGTCCAAACGGCATTTTGTTAAACTCGAAAAATCCAATCGACCCTACTGTGAATCCAGTCCTTTCTTTATGTTGTTCCTCTACTTCTACCTGATGGTACCCTGATTTTAAATCTATTGTTGAAAAGTATTTAGACCCATTTAAACAATCAAAAATTTCTTCAGTTCTTGGCAATGCATACGAGTCCTTCACAGTCTTCTGATTCAACATCCTGTAATCTATACATAGTCTTAGTTTTCCATTCTTCTTCTTCACAAGTACGACATTACTGGTCCATGGTGATTTTGAAGGTCGAATCACATCGCTGGCTAGGAGTTGTTCAATGTGTTGTCTCACCTCCTCTATCATACCAGGTGGTATTCTTCGATGCCTCTGTTTAAAGGGTGTCTCATCAAGTAAATCTATTCTATGTTTTATTGTATTGCATAATCCAATGTCAGTGTCAGATGATGAAAATGTGTCTTTGTGTGTCCTCAATAAATTCTTAAGTTGGTCTTTCTGTTCTTTTGATAATATCCCATGTTCATCAATATTTAATGTGTTTATAATAGAATCCTTTTGATCTGTGTCATTCGAAATATGTTCATCTTCTGTAATAGTTACAGGCTGCATTTCACATAAAATGGATCTAGGTGAAATGACAACAGTGTTAGTAGTAAGATTAGACACTGTGACTGTAACATGTTTTTGATCTCTTTTGACATTAACAACTGCTGGTGTAACATCCACATATGTAGGCAAGTTACTATGCTCAGACTCCTGTAGCATTGCAGTTGTATTAGGGTAGTCAACAGTTCTATCAATGTACCCTTTTAATTCTAAACAATCATTAGGTTTTAATAAAACTTTATGAGGAACAGCACATCTTATCAAGGCAATTTTATCATTATGTTTTTTAAGTACCTTTTCCCGGATTGCCATAGTCCTAAAACTCAGGTACCAAGGAGTAAATAAATTGGCTTTTTGTAAAAATGTTTCACCAAAGTTTGATTTACATTCAGTTAAAAATTCATGTAAAATATTGGTGCCTATTATCACTGGTACTCTTTTCGAATAGTTTGTGTCAGGTGAAACTAGAAAAAGACAATGTTTCAAATTAGACTGTGGAAGTCCTTCATTTATGCGTAAATCAATTTCAACATATCCAATGTAGGGCAATTCTTGTCCATCAGCACATTCAATTTTAAGAATATTGTTTAAAGGTTGGATTTCAATGCTTTTAAGTTCTTTTTTTACAAATGACTCAGAAATTACACTGACACAACTACCAGTGTCCAATAGGGCTGTTGTTTGGATGTCATTTACTAAAATGTGAGCTTCATTTGTTTCACCAACAAGCCTAGGGTCTATGTTGTTAGTGCCTGTGTTTGACCCTGTAACGGAGGCACTTACGCTTTTGGGCATACAAACTTTTTGTGTCCTTTTTCGCCACACTTAAAACAAACTATTTCTTTGTCATTGGGACAATCTCTGATTAAATGTCCCTTTTGATGGCAACCATAGCATTCCACATCAAGATTACCATGTGGTCTGAAGTTACCTCTTGGTGTACTTGTACCTCGATAATTTCCTCTATTATATGAAGCGCCACGACTACCACCCATATTATAACCTCTTCCTTCATTCATTCTTCCACCACTGCCCCTATAATAATTTCGCCCTATATAATACTGTGGGGTTTCTTGCTTTCTTTCAAGCTGATCGATTCTGCTTTTTAATTGCTTCAATAAAGCTTTCATTTCAGTTAGGTCCGATTGTTCCTTTTTTTCTGCCTGTACTGCGGGCTTGCACGGCTTTGAGTCTGCGACTGACTCATTCATTTCGGCCTCAATCTTTCTTAATTCCCTTTTAAATTCATCATAATCTCCTATCTTATCACACTGGTAATGTGACAGATGTTTTAATTCTTTTACTAAACCGGCATGCATGACTGTCTTTAAAATATCCATATCTGATCTCTTTAATGCTTTCAGATGTATGGCATTTTCAAATAATTCTTCCAATCGTGCAGCAAAGGATGCCACAGACTCTCCTAATTGTTGTTGTGTTGAATAGTGTTGGGCGCCATTTGTAACCTACTGCTTTTACAGCAGTAATGTTCTGGGTTCTTGGTCTAGATATATTGGTTCTAGATATACTACCAAAGCTCACAGTTCAGTTTTATACCAATTTTATTATGTGGTATCTGACAGTTAAATGTGAATAGCCAGATGTATGAAGAATCAAATCAATTTATGGAATTGAATTGTTGCCTAAGCCTCTTCCAATACACTCAACTGTCTCTCAGAATCTTGGCTGCTTTTAAACTAAAACCGTGTCATTTCCCTCCAAAAGATAGGTCAGGTGTAACACACCGAAAAGTAAGATTCTCATAATAATAGCAAAGGTTACACAACACCATTAAACATTAAAATAATTGACTTGGTCACATAGATTCTAATATGGATTCATGAACCGATACAAGTATTAGATCATTAAATAAAACACATGTACGGATGAAAACAAACAGTTAAAATATATCGAGGTCCATACAGAATACCGGTCAACGTATACTTGCAAACTATATATCGTAAAACATATACACTTATTAAATATTATGTATCAAGTAATATTTTGTGAATTATACTAATTTGTATGCGTTTCGTGTTGTTGTACGGTCGTGTCGCTGGTTTCCAGGTCGCATTACGTCACGCTACAACGGTCTTCTCATAGGCAGCTGCAACGGCAGGGGATTCGTCGGCTATCTTGATGACGTAAGACGCTTACATTAAATTATAAGCATACATCAGAGACGTATATAACATCTACGTCTCTGGCATAAATATATACAGAACGTACAGTGGAAACGGGGATATGTTTCTGTGTTTGCTGCCATGTTTAATTATGACCAATACGTTGAAATCAAAACGACCTTTCCAAGATCGAAAACAAGGAAAATACTGAACTACGCATACATATGACCCACAACTAAGACACGTCCTTTTAATCTTAGCATCGATCTTAAATTGTAATTCGACGGAGTCCACGGCTGAACTGTTAGGCATTTGTCCTCAGTTGAAGTTGAGACTTGGTGTGAGATTGATAATGCTCCGTGGATGTGGGACCTGTATTTAATGGCGTATTTCCGTTTCAGTTACGTGTGTACCGCTGTCTGCTGGGCAACGACATGGCGCCGATGGCGGGACCGGGTGTCGACATGGGCGGCATGGGCATGGCAGCGGGAGGATTCTAGCCGTGGAGACTCCGTCGTAGTCATGACAACAGCAAGGACGTCAAGCATCGCTCGCGTTTACTGTTTCAATGTTTTGGATTATTGCAGGATGTTAATAACCATACAGATAATCAAAGAAATAACAGCCGCACAGCAAAGGAAGGAACATTTTTCAGCTGTGCATTGCATTACATGTACAGTAACTTTATGCGTGTATACTCATTTACCGGAAAACTTTTATGAAAAACGCGATATTTATTTGCAAACATGTCATTCATCAAATCATTGTATTCACGTGTATGCTAACGAAAAAACTTACATGACCTTCGCGAATAAATAGGCAAATGTCTTCATTGACGCCGCGGTAATATCTACAAGCCTCGTACGGCTATTGAATTTTTGCTAAGGGCTCACATATAGATCTATGTTACCAGAGCATTTTTCATAACTCATATTTATTATCATTGTAAATATTTCTAATAAACAATTAAGAAACAGATTTTCAATTTGTCGTTTGGTATTTAATAAATACGATAATGATAGATCGCAGTAAGCGAGCGCCGCAAGAGTATGCCATGGATCTAGAAATCAAAATTGGTTTTGTAAGTTCATCAATTAATTTATCATGGTTCTACATATCTCCAATGACCACTAATTACCGAAACGGGAATATACGATTATTTATACACCACAAGTTTACTACATTAAATGTATCGAGTAGTATGACTGAGCATAGCTTATCAGCTCGTCTAATTCTCGTAGCAATTATTTTTGTGCATGACGCTTCTCTTCATTGATATCTACACACCCATTAAGTTTCATGTTGAAATCTCGTATATTACCGGAGATTTAGCCCTGAAAAGTTTGTGTCAGATGAACGGACTGACGGACAACGCCAAAGCTATAGCCCACCGCTTTATGCGAGGGACAACAAAGATGTTTGTAATGTATGTGAACAAAGATATATAAACAACACAAACACAGAGTATCTGTAGGTTTTCTTTATTTTTCTTTTTGGGCATAAGTTCTACAAGTATTGTAGAAATGCTGTCTATCAGGAATCGAAGTTAAAATGCACATGATTTCTATCTTATTCAGCTGAACAGATTTCAAAGGAAGTGTATGACAATTCATGCTAGGCCTCTACATGGTTAACACTGATAACAGAATTCCATCCCTGGACAACTGGATGGTCACATGAATCTGTTTAAAATCCAGCCATTTTCAACGCCAACGCGGTAGTTCCGAGCATCCAGTATAAAAACATATAGGTCAATATTGCATGAACATAGCTCTCATCAATACATAGTACATAATACGTAATGGATATGAAACACTATCACACTCTCATAAACTCTGCATTTAAAACGTAACAAGTTCAACATATACTAGTGGTTCCATTCATTTGTCAAAACAACCAAACTTATGAAATGAAATTAGGCTCACATTCCTAACTCCATGACTGTGCCACGTCAACATGTGTAAAATATTAAATGCAAACTGTAATTTCTGAATCCTGATTAGAGGAAGGAAAGATACAGCAATATAGACCAAACTCAAGATTCCTGGAAGATCATTATTTCTTAATCACTTGACTGAAATAATACTGTTTGGATAAGTTTTGACATGATCACAATACTTGCGAGTTATTTTGCACAGCCAATAAATGAGACGTAAATGATAAATTATGTTCAACAAGCAGCAGGCATACTATAACACAACATTATTTATGGTGGCATTCACAACACTTGCCACTCACACCTGACCACGAGACTGACTTCACAAGTAGACAAAACACAACCATTATCAAAAACACAATTCAATAGGCATCTTCAGAACGACCTCCTTGATACAAGCAATGCAATTATGCAGCCGATACTGCACTGATTTACTAATGGTTTAATAGAGCACGTATGGACAGTATATAACAGACAGTATATAATGTATCATGACCTGAAAATGATCAGACCATACCTACCAGGTGCTTGTGAAAAAAGCAAAATTAATTTATGATAGTATTTAATTGAAGCGAAGTCAAGAAAAATTGACACAATAACTTAATTTAGAACGTGCATATAAATGACATGAATAATAATCAGTCTGTGCACGAGAATACCAATAATTGATAAATTGTATGCAAACATTCTTTGAAATGCACGACAGGCATTTGTATATGAGCTGCGCTCTGGGGAAACCGGGCTTAACCCTTTGCATGCTGGGAAATTTGTCGTCTGCTAAAATGTCGTCTGCTGAATTTCTAAAATTAGCATTTTCTTCGTTTTTTTTTTCAAAGAATACTATCAGAGTAGCAAACAGTTTGGATCCTGATGAGACGCCACGTTCTGTGGCGTCTCATCTGGATCCAAACCGTTTGCAAAGGCCTTCAAAATCCGGTTCCACCACTTAAAGGCTTAATGTTTGTACGTAGTGTCGTCACAGATAAGTATGCACAGGCTAAGCATGCTGACACTTTCCGCTTATATGGAATTTTTGTTTAAAGGATGTCTATTCTTAACGAAAATCCAGACTGGACTGAAAGTATTGTCCCAGTAGGCTCTGCGGATTGCAAACGCGTAACTATTAAGAACAGTTTTTCCAGAGAACGTCTCATTTTATTTTTGTATATAAATACCATTTTTACCTTAGATCTCAACATTATTGTTCCAAAACAGCGAATAGTTTATGATTTGGAAGACAGTCTGTAAGTCTCTCAATACATGTATAATTTGACAAAGAGAAAACAGCACAATAAGTTGATGCCACATGTGAGCAGCTGCTTTATCTAAACATTATTTTCAGTGATGCCATTACTATGAAAAAAATGAAACAAAGCACAAATGGTTCCTTGACATTGCAATACACAATCATATTTGTCTAGAGACATGATTGTTATAGCACAAGTAGTGAAACCATCTTGAATTTAAATTGAAAACATAAGTTGCTCACAACTGTCATCTATAATATGAACATAATCATCAACAAGTCAATATTGTATGCCATTAATAAACATTATAAATCATGACATCATGATGTTTTCCACTTAAAACTGCATGCAACCTTTTAAGAATAAAACATGACATCAAGTTACAGTAATTATTTCTTAGAAAACTTGTATTTAAAAAGTACATTTTTAAACATCCTATATTTACCTAATTTATCCTCTTAGGACTTAGAACTAAAAATAAATTGGCATGTGGACATATATATAAATGAAAACTGCAATGTGAACATCAGAGAGTAAACTTCATTTAAATGAAGCTTGCTGATGATGGGACAGTTGGGACAAAGAGTGTACACAACAGACAGGCAGGCAGCTCTGTTAGGAACGTGGCAGTTCTCCATAGGGGCTGCCCAGTATTCGTGTGCAGCTGGTTAAGTTCATTCACTCTGGTTTAACGGCGTATGTGCTGCACTATAAAGTGTTCAGGACGTGTGTGGATTGTACCACTCAGGTTGGCCGCTGCAAGACCTGAAAACAACCGCAACAATGTCATGTATCGTCCTGAATAAAATGTCATATAAACATTCATATGCATATTTTGAGAATATATTACTACCACTGCTTTAGCCTGACAGTTGATGGCTACAGATTGATTCAGTCAACACTTGAAATTTCACATATTTAAAAACAAAAAAAGAATGTTTATGGTGTGCATTTTGGAGGGCAGCATCAACCTGTCCATGCATTGGTGGCTGTTACATTCATGACTTGGTGTAACTACAATAAGGACCATGCACGATAACTCATGAGATAATTTCTTCATTGTGTAAGAGCCCGTTTAGTGTATGAGAGGTTATGTTATGTGATTGAATATGCATTCTTATCTGAGAAAAGCACCATGCAAAATTTGGCTTCATGCTCATGCATGAATGATTTGGCAGAAATCAAAAGAACTGTACCAGATATGGTTTCAGCTAACTAGTCTGTGCAAAATTCAAGGCCTTCAAATAAAAGAGTTGCTGTGAACCAAACAATTGCGTTTGCTAGTCAACTACGCTACACAACTTTTAACTAATATTACATAAACATCCATCTGCAAAGCACCATTGCAAGCCATTTTACTTAAATCATGTGAAACTTGTCTTATAAAAACCCATACATATGAGCCGCGCTCTGGAAAAAGTAGGCTTAACCGTTTGCATGCTGGGAAATTTGTCGTCTGCTAAAATGTTGTCTGCTGAATTTCTAAAATTAGCATTATCTTTGATTTTTTTTCAAAGAATACTATCAGAATAGCAAACAGTTTGGATCCTGATGAGACGCCACGTTCTGTGGGGTCTCATCTGGATCCAAACTGTTTGCAAAGGCCTTCAAAATTCGGTTCCAGCACTGAAAGAGTTAATGCATGTCCGTAAAATATTGTCCCAGATAAGTCTCTGCAGTCTACAGGTTAATCAGGGACGAAACTTTGGGCCTTCACTTGATTTTTGTTTCGAAGAGACTTCCTTTTAACAAAAAATTCCATAAAAGCAGTAAATGTAGTCCCTGAATAGTCTGTGTGGACTGCAGAGACTAATCTGGGACAAAACTTTATCCACATGCATTAAGCCAGGTTTAGTGCAGAACTCATACGTTAAACATCCAACTAGTTGAAGATAAACTTACTTAGATTTACAATAGGTAACTTAAATAAATGCTCAGTTTTGCGGAAATTTGTGTTACCTTTGTTAAGTTCGAGTAACAAATTCAATAATAATAACTGCAAACATGACAAAAGAGTTGTTGAGAAATAAGCTTTTTACAATAAATAATGTGAATCAGAACAGACATCTAACATAGACTAAGGTTACACTTAAAAAAAAGATGTCAAAGTCTGTAACTTATTTCGGTTGATTTATCTCATGTTGAAATGTCCCAACAATTATTTTGTTGTTTCCCTTTCAGCTTTAAACCTTAAATTGTAATTAAATCTACTTATTTTTTATAATTATTGACATAAACTAGCTTATAAGCATATTTTATGATAAGTCAAATAATGAAAAAATAAGCAAAAGCGAAATGAACAAAGTATATTGTTTTTGTTGCGAAAGTCTTAAAGAACATTTAAGGGACTCAAGTACTGGACACAAGACAACACCAGTAAGCCTGGTAAGTAAGGGGGACTGCAAGTGTGCCATATTGGGCAGTCTTACCTAGGTGATGAGAGCGTATGTTAAAAGGGGGCGTGTGTTACTGGGAAGGCTGATAGCTCGGGATGTGCTGTCCTCCGGGGTGCTGGACTGTCAACGAAAGAAATAAACAAACTCAAGCATGCTCTCATCTTTGTCTGTTACTGTATAATAGTAATACATGTAATGGAAACATGTGGGCACTGCAGCAGCTTTCAGGGCGGCCATTGTTCATATGGTTCAATAGTTGGACAGAGCGCTGACGTGAGTGAACACACATGATATTTCAAAAATAAAAACGCGTGTTTAAATATTTAATTAACCAGCCAATAATAATATATGGGCGGCGTAGGGGGCACAATGACGCAGGGGGTCGAGATGGTGAACCCGGCGGTCGGGACTGGCAGTGAGATTGACCCACTAACCCTGGTCGTTTCTACTACGAGACCACGTACGGATTTCATGTTTGTCTGGATACTGTGTTTCGTCAGCAGTCGGTCATATGTACTGGATTTTCTTTCTATATTTATTTCTGCCAAATGTACTATTTTCGTGGTATGTAAGGCTCTGCTCTGTGTACATTTAGACATTTTCATACGCTTCGTTTTGGTTCTGACTTCCTTAACAATTACAGGTACTGACAAGCAGGTGTGATACCGTAATAAGCATGACATACAGGATGATTAGCTTAATCAAAGCTTATTTTAGTGACCACATTCTTCATCCTCTGACGTACTTGTCGCCGGGTGGTGAAAAATGTGCGGCCAGTCCGGGACTCGAACCCGGGACACCTCGCTTACAGGGCGAATGCTCTCCCGACTGAGCTAACCGGGCCGCCACACATCTTTTCACCAATCCCGCTTTAGTTCGGTACCGTGACATTCTCCCCTGCCCAGTTGGAATTCGTCCTCGAATTCGAGTCAAAGGGAACAGTGTATAACTGATCCCGACGAACCCACGGGCAGGTTCTATGGAGAACTGCAAGCGTTACTTGCAAGCGCCACGGCCCCACGTTGGGCGCCAATTGTCTCCGGCCTAGCTACGCCCCTTTAGGCGTCCTGGGTGGAATGACAAACAACTCGTGNGATGCCCGCCGCCCGCCGCCCGCCAAGGGGTTTCACATAATACGTCCCGTATTTTATACGGGCGTATAAAAATTAAAACTAGTGTTTAAATATTTAATTAACCAGCCAATAATTATATAACAAACATCCCGAGATTATCATTCAAATGATTCATTACTTATGTTTTGTTTTTCTGAACTAAATGGTCTATGATAACTTGCACTTAGAAAACATATGTTCAACAGCCCAAAAGAATACAGCATATTAATAAGTGGATTTTCGTAATATCAAAATTAATAACAGATGTTTTATCCAAATGAATTAACACATGAAATAATGGCAGCCCTTAGTAAAGGCAAATAAATGCCCTGTAAAATAAACTGATGCAGCTTATGCAACATACCATACATGCAGATGAATAAATCCATAGTCTTCACTTTTTAATTGTGAAGAAAACACACAGGTTAAACGAATGCATTTGAAATGTCAACCAGTGTTTGGTTCAGTTATGGGGCTACATGATACTTAAGAATAAACCAAGTGGATTCATTCCAATACTCTGTAAGCTGTAGGATCGTATTCAGAGGTAGCATAAAATGTGAATTCCATCAATTGTAAGCCCAGATAGAAATAGGAGCATACATTACATACCAAACATGGAATTTGTGGGTCCATAACAATAACAAATATTCTTCGAAATACCTTGAATATCAATTTACGGTACATAAATTTGACCTAAAACACATCAACATGATCAACTATCTAAGTTGAGAATTTTTCTTTATGAAAGTTCCTATGTTAATCGATGAATACAGTCAAAGCAATATGACTGAAAGCCTTACAAAGTGCTGCATGCTAATTGAACATAATATGATATTCATCATGCGAAAATGGGTCTTATGGCATATGCGGCCAGCGTAGCTCCAGGACAGCCTGCCATATCGCACAGTCAGGAGCTTTGCGGTCAGCTATAAAGTAACTCAATAGCAGGGTCAATATACGGTACACTTTGACCCCTCCCCCAAAAAAAAATTGCTACAAAAGGTATTTTAACTGATCCTGGTAGGAAAGAAGGTACTTAATTACATATCAAAAGTTTGCCCAAATTGGCCTTCCGGAAAGTAGTTTTTTCAAGATGGCCACCAAGATGGCCGCTAAAACCTATTTTTTATCATAACTATGTAAGTATCTAATGCAATTTGATGATTTTTGTATCTTAACAAAGGTTTTAGGGGTCAAAGAACACATTAAGATCATCAGGCATAGTGTAAGTTTATTAAATTACACAGAAATGCAATATTGCGTCCAAAATGGCCGCCAAAATGGCCACCCAAACCTTCTTTTGATAACTCAAATTTGCTGATTTTGGTGTCTATACCTACTTTAAGAGGTCAAAGAACACATTAAGATCATCAGACAGGGTAAATTTATTTAAAAACACAGAAATCCAACATTGCGTCCAAAATGACCACCAAGATGGCCACCCAAACCTTCTTATGATAATAACTATGTAAGTATCCACTTTAATTTGTTGATTTTGGTGTTTATACATAGGTTTCAGGGTGCAACGAACACAATAAGATAATGAAAAATAATGTTCGTCTATTACGCAACATAAAAATTCAACATGGCGTCAAAACACAAAGACCACAAGTGCATAACTACTGACTCAAACGTGATGATTGAAAATTAGCCATTGTAAGGTAAGTCCAATATGCTTTTCAACTTTGCACTACCAAGCGACAAACGTGTCAGTGTAATTTGACTAAACATTGGTCGGGACATTATTGTCTTATTGTCCTTTGGAGCAATGAAGGAGCCAGATGAGCAAACCTGTATCCTCGCCGACCAACGTTGTGGTGCTATGACGGGATTGTTCCACTGTTGCTTTAACAATATCAACGTCTGCATCCTCTGGTGACAGAACGACATTACATCCCTTTTTAGTAAGAGTTGTGCTGATCAGAGCAATCATGCCTTTTTTGTTTTTGTAACGAGACAAAAAGTCCTTCTTTTTGCATTATCATTATGTTTCTTTGTTGAAACTCACAATAGGGTCCATGTTTTTTCCTTGTCTCTGGTGTGTGTTGTCTTTGAAAGAACGACCGTCTTCGTAACCATCGAATGCCATTGTCGCTTGTCCGTAATGCCTTACAGTGAAATCTGCATAAGACTGGACTATTGCGTGATATGTGTCGCCCTTTTTCCATGGTAAACGATGGAGAAAAGAGACACCATCAAGCACGTAACGATCTGTTTTAGGAATACCGTTCATCAAAGTTTCGCTTGATGCGTCTGCAGCATGATCCATAATTGCCTGAGTGATTTGAGGCTTGTTTGCTTTAACAAGTATGTTCTTGGCTTCAAAGAGGGCAGGAGGATGGGGGCTCAGTTCATACGCCAGTATGTTTTCAAGGGAAAGATATCTCATGTTGACACTACCAGGAAACGTATGACCAGAAGGGCAGGATCAATCGGACGGTCAGAAGCAATCTTAACACCTGAATTATTTCCAAGAGTTTGGGCTATGTCTTTTCTTTTGAATTTATAAGCAAAGGCCGACTTTACTTTGATATATCTTATTATCTTGTTACCATCTGTCTTAAAAGCATGACCATTCACTACTGACCCAGCCACTATCCCATTGACATTATTTCTAAGAGTAGGATCAGCTGTGTAGGGTGAGCAAGCTGTACTATTTGACTGCATTTCCTCGAGATCAGAAGCATCTCTTTAGATGCGCACCTCAGTTGAGTCTTGTAATGTGGACTTGTAGTAAAGGTCAGGTCTGTATAATCCTGCATCGCACTGTTGTACTCGGATTTACAGGTGAGATAGGTTCCAACGGTTTTGCATTTCCTCGGTCATCCACTGCCGCGAGTCAGACCATCTGTGCTCTTGAGAGACCTAATCAATTTTTGCTCAATGACAAGATCGCTGCTTAGCCGAGCCCAGCACTGATTGCTCCTATGAACAACATGAAAACCATGGACAAACTTTCGATAAACGTCTGGGTGCGTTTCCTCTAGGTTGCTCATTTGCTGCAGATAATAAAAAGCAGATCGCAGGTATTTAAAGTGCCCAGCTGCAGCAAAGACGGATAGACAATCGGACACTGCCTGCAAATGCATCAGCCAACACCCAGTACGATCAGCCTTGATCAACATCCTTGCCAGGCTAACCATACGCTAATCATTCAGCCACACTTGGAGGTATGGGCAAGTTAATTTTTCTTCTTCTCTGTAGCCGTCTCGAGTTTGATCAAAATCTCAGAACATGTAGCATCTGCCAGCGTCGTCTCGCCCCTAAGAAGGAAAGAGTACACTTCCTTGGCTTGACCCAGCAGTATCTTAATCTTGGGATCTTCCTGGGTCATTTCAACTATAAACTGGCTGTGTAGGCACTTGCCATCAAGTTAATGGCCCCACAAAGCCCTCTGGATAGCTTTCCCTGTCATAATGTGCACACATGCATTTGCCCCATATACAGTATCAAGTATATATTTTTGAGAACGATGCTTTCCATGAGAGATCTTATGACCCCCAGCAAGTTCATAACTTTATGAAAACACCCCAATATCAGAACAATGATTTTCAGGCAATAACTTTGTGGCGCATCAATGATGATTTTAGCAGCCTTCCAATACAAGGGTTGGTTAAACATCAAAATTGTGGGAAAGTTGTGCTTCATGGCAAGGTTGCAAACAAAGTCTAACGTTAACAGAATGCACGATTTTTCGCCAGAGTACACATTGATCATAGAAAAGAATTTGTGTCTGCTATTTTCAATGCAAAAAATGCTGACCTTATCATCAAGGGAGGTAACTTTTAAAAACATGTTTTATAAGGCATAAACTAAAATCCCAAAACAAAGCAAATATAACGGTCCACTGAGTTTTTGCAAATCATCAGCCTGGCTTTATAATCCGATTGTAAATTTATTATGGAATGTGTCGACGGATCAACGCAAATAGGAAGAATTTTTATAAAATGCAACTGTCCAAAAAATTTGAGTCATTTATATAAGGGGAGTCCAAAAAATTACAGTTACAAAATATAATCATTTTGGTTAAAAAAGAGGGTGTCCGAAAACTGAGAGTGTACTAAAACTAAGATCAGTTAGGGTACCTTACAATAGCTGACTTTCTCAATCATCACGTTTGAGTCAGTAGTTATTCACCTGTGGTCTTTGTGTTTGCGGTCATTTGGAGACCATGTTGAATTTCTTTGATGCTTAATAGACTAACATTATTTTTAATTATCTTATTGTTTTCTTTGCCCCCTGAGACCTAGGTATAGACACCATAATCAGCAAATTTGAGTGGATACTTACATAGTTATTATCATGAGTAGGTTTTAGCGGCCATCTTGGTGGCCATTTTGGACGCAATGTGTGATTTCTGTGTAATTTAATACTTACACTATGTCTGATGATCTTTATGTGTTATTTGACCCCTAAAACCTAGGAATAGACACCAAAATTATAAAATTTGAGTGGATACTCACATAGTTATGATCATAAATAGGTTTTGACGGCCATTTTGGCGGCCATCTTGAAAAAACAACTTTCCGTATGTCAAATTTTGGTAAACTTTTGATATGTTATAAAGGACCTCCAGCCCTTCTAGGATCAGTTAAAATACACTTTGTAGCATTTTTTGGGGGTTGATAGTTTTTGTTCATATATTGACCCTACTACAAGGTTTCTTGGTCTCCTTAGCAAATGTGCAGGCTGGTCTGAGGCTCAACTGGCTTCATCTGTCATAAGACCCATTTTTGCATTATGCAGGTCATTTAATGCTTAAGAATGATCAATGATTTGCTGGCTTTTGCAATCTGGGAATTGGAGGCCACAGTAAGTTATCTGAAAGCATGTTAGCTTTTATTGATAGTGGGCCAGCTAGCTCAGTTGGCAAAACACTTGGTTACAAATCCGAGGATCGCAGGTTCGATCCCCCGGCCTGGCCATATCACTTGTGCGGTGATCAGTCATGTCCGTTACTGGCATAAGTGTGTACACTTGGTACTGGTAAACCAACTAGCCCAGGAAAAGTGTGAGTTGGTTAACTGACAGCCTTCATATGACTAAAATACTGTTGAAAACAGCGAACAAACCCTAATAAAAACAAAATCGAAAAAAAAATTTAAGTTAAAATGATCCGACTTCTAACTAAATCAATATTGAAAATCTGTCCAATTTTATATTTGGATTTTTTGTATAAAAATATATTTTTAAAGCACAGAAACAAACAGGAATCATCACCAGCCTTGAATTGCATCCATTGTACACATCCATTCAAAATAAAAGTTTTTCATATCAATTTTAAACATACACCTTAAAATAACCACAATCAGGCATTATTTAAAATTAAAACTATATGCAAACATACAAGTCAGAATGGCAGTAGGGTCAATAAAATACACATCAGATCATCCACAAGCAAAACAATCAATATCATATCTACAAAATGTTCACCTTAAAAAACTTCAAAATAACCAACATAAAATCTTAAACAAGCGGGCCATCATGTCGTAAGGCGCTCACCTGAGAGCCAAAGGAACTAGACTATTCTGAAAAAATGCAAGCTGACCTAGTGACCTAGTTTTTGAGCTCATATGACCCAGTTTCAATCTCTGCCAAGATTTCATTGGGACAAAGGTTCTGACTAAGTTTCATGAAGATTGACAATAAATTGTAGAACAAATGTTCTGATCAAGTTTTTATAAAGATTGGATAATAAATGTGACTTCTAGAGTGTTAACAAGGTTTTACTATAGCAATATAAGGAAAACTGCCCCTCCCCCTGGCGGCCATGTTTTTTATCCAACCGGAACCATTTTCGAACTCGTCCAAGATATTATTGGGACACATGTTCTGACTAAGTTTGATAAAGATTGGACAATAAATGTGACTTCTAGAGTGTTAACAAGGTTTTTCTAAAGCCATATAAGGAAAACTGCCACACCCCCTGGCAGCCATGTTTTTCAACAAACCGGAACCATTTTCAAACTTGTCCAAGATATTATTGGGACACATGTTCTGACCAAGTTTCATGAAGATTGGACAATAAATGTGGCTTCTAGAGTGTTAACAAGGTAAATGTCGACAGCGCACGACGGACAAAAGGCGATCACAATAGCTCACCATGAGCACTTTGTGCTCAGGTGAGCTAAAAAACCAATTGAAAACAATATTCTAAAGCTGCATCTCAAATTGTACTTGATCCTTATAACTGTCCACATGATAACAATTCAGGACTCACTCTGTTTTTCATGAAACAAGCCAAAAGGCTAAACATAAACACACTTGGCTGAAAAAATATATACTTTTTTATGGAGACAACAAAAAACATGGTTATTGAACTGAAACAGGCTACATTATTTCGGCAAATTTGGTATTAATAAACCCCATAATTAAGACATGCTTATGGCGATCTGGCTGGTCATCAAACTTGGGCAAGACATTATGCCCAAAAACCATGTCACCAAGTCTGAAGATGATAAGATTAAAACTATTTGAGTGAAAGAGCGGCGTTTTTTTTTTATAATTTGAGGGCCATAATTCTAAAGTGCTTCATGTGATATGGCAGATTATTAAACATAGGTTGAGATAATATGCCCACAAATCATTGATCTGATTTTAACCTTTTGAAATACTGAACTGACATGGTTTTCCAAGACCCCACCCGCATGCCCACCACAGGTGTTCCAATCATAGGCCACTAATTCTAAAAGGGCTTATAAGCAATGCTAAAAAGGAACTGCTTTCAACCTTGTTACAGCGGGTTTAAGCCACATTTTTACTGAACTTTAAGTTAATTTGAATTGAAGCAATGTTACAGCAAGTGTGACCCTACTGCCTATAGCAATGTCCCCGTAACTGACACATGCAGCAGAGTTGCATGCTGGGACAGAAGGGGAAGGCGGGGGAGGGTAAAGCTTACCTCCATGGATGTATTGTGGCATCTGCTGACCGCTCATGTGTGACTGGGTGTTGGGGCCCTGGCTAGGCATGCCCTGCATCCCCGACTGTGGAAGCAGGTGAGGCTGCTGTATACCACCTGGGCACAATACATGGACATACTTGTCAACATTTGTACCTAGCTTATAACAAATCTTTAAAAAAACAAGGGCTGTTTGTAAAACATGCATGCCCCCTATATGNATATACCCCCTTTTCTTCGAAAGGGGGCATAATAAATAAAAAAAATGTAGAAATCTAGAAGTTGAATCGCAGTAAATTACCTGATTTTAAACAAAGCAAAAACTGTTGAAACACACATATGAAACCAAACCATGGTCTCGATTTCTCATTCTTAAAAAAAAAAAAACTTGCGGTCCTTAACACCGCCTCCAAAGTATAATTGACTTGTTTTTTCATCTCCGAAAAGATGTGGTGCCAGTGATTTAAGGGCATCATTAAGGAAAGTGGTGAATAGACAATTTTAATCTTGACTTGTTTATTTTCTTTTATTTATGATCAATTTAAGGATCTGTATAAGGATACCTAAATAATGTTTATATAAATGATTCTTATTTTGCACTAGAAAGATTAAAATTCAAAATTAATGTATCAGACTTCTTGTGTGAAATCTAAATACCCTAAATGAAACAAGCAAATACGTAAAATTGATATCCCCCGCAACATATATTTTGTTTAAGGATGGGTGCAAATCGGACAGTTGAACGTACTACTATACAAAGGGCCATTACTCCGTTATTAACAGATGNCTTTATGAAAACACCCCAATATCAGAACAATGATTTTCAGGCAATAACTTTGTGGCGCATCAATGATGATTTTAGCAGCCTTCCAATACAAGGGTTGGTTAAACATCAAAATTGTGGGAAAGTTGTGCTTCATGGCAAGGTTGCAAACAAAGTCTAACGTTAACAGAATGCACGATTTTTCGCCAGAGTACACATTGATCATAGAAAAGAATTTGTGTCTGCTATTTTCAATGCAAAAAATGCTGACCTTATCATCAAGGGAGGTAACTTTTAAAAACATGTTTTATAAGGCATAAACTAAAATCCCAAAACAAAGCAAATATAACGGTCCACTGAGTTTTTGCAAATCATCAGCCTGGCTTTATAATCCGATTGTAAATTTATTATGGAATGTGTCGACGGATCAACGCAAATAGGAAGAATTTTTATAAAATGCAACTGTCCAAAAAATTTGAGTCATTTATATAAGGGGAGTCCAAAAAATTACAGTTACAAAATATAATCATTTTGGTTAAAAAAGAGGGTGTCCGAAAACTGAGAGTGTACTAAAACTAAGATCAGTTAGGGTACCTTACAATAGCTGACTTTCTCAATCATCACGTTTGAGTCAGTAGTTATTCACCTGTGGTCTTTGTGTTTGCGGTCATTTGGAGACCATGTTGAATTTCTTTGATGCTTAATAGACTAACATTATTTTTAATTATCTTATTGTTTTCTTTGCCCCCTGAGACCTAGGTATAGACACCATAATCAGCAAATTTGAGTGGATACTTACATAGTTATTATCATGAGTAGGTTTTAGCGGCCATCTTGGTGGCCATTTTGGACGCAATGTGTGATTTCTGTGTAATTTAATACTTACACTATGTCTGATGATCTTTATGTGTTATTTGACCCCTAAAACCTAGGAATAGACACCAAAATTATAAAATTTGAGTGGATACTCACATAGTTATGATCATAAATAGGTTTTGACGGCCATTTTGGCGGCCATCTTGAAAAAACAACTTTCCGTATGTCAAATTTTGGTAAACTTTTGATATGTTATAAAGGACCTCCAGCCCTTCTAGGATCAGTTAAAATACACTTTGTAGCATTTTTTGGGGGTTGATAGTTTTTGTTCATATATTGACCCTACTACAAGGTTTCTTGGTCTCCTTAGCAAATGTGCAGGCTGGTCTGAGGCTCAACTGGCTTCATCTGTCATAAGACCCATTTTTGCATTATGCAGGTCATTTAATGCTTAAGAATGATCAATGATTTGCTGGCTTTTGCAATCTGGGAATTGGAGGCCACAGTAAGTTATCTGAAAGCATGTTAGCTTTTATTGATAGTGGGCCAGCTAGCTCAGTTGGCAAAACACTTGGTTACAAATCCGAGGATCGCAGGTTCGATCCCCCGGCCTGGCCATATCACTTGTGCGGTGATCAGTCATGTCCGTTACTGGCATAAGTGTGTACACTTGGTACTGGTAAACCAACTAGCCCAGGAAAAGTGTGAGTTGGTTAACTGACAGCCTTCATATGACTAAAATACTGTTGAAAACAGCGAACAAACCCTAATAAAAACAAAATCGAAAAAAAAATTTAAGTTAAAATGATCCGACTTCTAACTAAATCAATATTGAAAATCTGTCCAATTTTATATTTGGATTTTTTGTATAAAAATATATTTTTAAAGCACAGAAACAAACAGGAATCATCACCAGCCTTGAATTGCATCCATTGTACACATCCATTCAAAATAAAAGTTTTTCATATCAATTTTAAACATACACCTTAAAATAACCACAATCAGGCATTATTTAAAATTAAAACTATATGCAAACATACAAGTCAGAATGGCAGTAGGGTCAATAAAATACACATCAGATCATCCACAAGCAAAACAATCAATATCATATCTACAAAATGTTCACCTTAAAAAACTTCAAAATAACCAACATAAAATCTTAAACAAGCGGGCCATCATGTCGTAAGGCGCTCACCTGAGAGCCAAAGGAACTAGACTATTCTGAAAAAATGCAAGCTGACCTAGTGACCTAGTTTTTGAGCTCATATGACCCAGTTTCAATCTCTGCCAAGATTTCATTGGGACAAAGGTTCTGACTAAGTTTCATGAAGATTGACAATAAATTGTAGAACAAATGTTCTGATCAAGTTTTTATAAAGATTGGATAATAAATGTGACTTCTAGAGTGTTAACAAGGTTTTACTACATAGCCATATAAGGAAAAATGCCTCGCCCCCTTGTGGCCATGTTTTTTAACGGATCTAAACCATTTTTGAACTGAGCCCAGATATCATTAGTACAAATATTCTGACCAAGTTTCATGAGCATTGGACCAAAAATGCGACTTCTAGAGTGTTAATAAGGTTTTACTATAGCCATATAAGGAAAACTGCCCCGCCCCCTGGCAGCAATGTTTTTCAACAGACCAGAACAATTTTCGAACTCATCCAAGATATCATTAGAAAAAATGTTCTGACTAAGTTTAATGAAGATTGGACAATAAATGTGACTTCTAGAGTGTTAACAAGGTTTTACTATAGCCATATAAGGAAAACTGCCCTGCCCCCTGGCAGCCATGTTTTTCAACAGAACAGAACCATTTTCGAAGTAATCCGAGATATCATTAGAACAAATGTTCTGACTAAGTTTCAAGAAGATTGGACAATAAATGTGACTTCTAGAGTTTTAACAAGGTTTTACTATACAGTAAAGCCATATAAGGAAAACTGCCCCACCCCCTGGCGGCCATGTTTTTCATTCAACTGGAACCATTTTCGAACTCGTCCAAGATATCATTGGGACACATGTTCTGACTAAGTTTTATGAAGATTGGACTAAAAATGTGACTTCTAGAGTGTTAACAAGGTTTTACTATAGCCATATTAGGAAAACTGCCACGCCCCCTGGCAGCCATGTTTTTCAACCAACCGGAACCATTTTCGAACTCGTCCAAGATATCATTATAACAAATGTTCTGACTAAGTTTCAT
>VMBQ01004034.1:41312-53236 GCA_007657795.1 Dreissena rostriformis
TCAATAGGGGTCATCTGCATGTCATGAACAATGGCCCTATGAAGTTTCCTGATCCCAGGCCTAAGCGTTCTTGAGTTATCATCCGGAAACCATTTTACTGCTTCAGGTCACTGTGACCTTGACCTTTGACCTAGTGACCTGAAAATCAATAGGGGTCATCTGCCGGTCATGACCAATGTCCCTATGAAGTTTCGTGATCCCAGGCCTAAGCGTTCTTGAGTTTTCATCCGGAAACCATTTTACTGCTCCAGGTCACTGTGACCTTGACCTTTGACTTAGTGACCTGAAAATCAATAGGGGTCATCTGCGGGTCATGACCAATGTCCCTATGAAGTTTCGTGATCCCAGGCCTTAGCTTTCTTGAGTTATCATCCGGAAACCATTTTACTGCTTCAGGTCACTGTGACCTTGACCTTTGACCTAGTGACCTGAAAATCTATAGGGGTCATCTGCCGGTCATGACCAATGTCTCTATGAAGTTTCATGATCCCATGCGAAAGAGTTCTTGAGTTATCATCCGGAAACCATTTTCCTATTTCCAGTCACTGTGACCTTGACCTTTGACCTAGTGACCTCAAAATCAATAGGGGTCATCTGCCAGTCATGATCAATGTACCTATGAAGTTTCATGATCCTAGGCCTAAGCGTTCTTGAGTTATCATCCGGAAACCATCTGGTGGATGGACCGACATGTGCAAAACAATATACCCCCTCTTCTTCGAAGGGGGGCATAATAAGTGCAGCAATACTATACGCAATTTATTTACTTAGTTTAGAGATTTTATAGCGCAACTTTTTTAACCAAGTTAATAGATGGAATTTTATCCAGGGGTGAGGAAATATAACAATTTAACACTCGTCCACTGACAGGTAAAAGTGAAAATCAATTGGTCCGCATTGCATTAAAAACTCACTTGTCCGAAACATCAACGAGTATTTAACACATTCAGGAAACCACACAGATAAAATGTAAATTATTTATTTATTTAATCCTTTTTTAACCACAGTTTCTTATAATTAACTTTTTCATTTTGTAAAACCAACAGTTCTGACACTAATATAAAGTCACAGAAAAGGATTACTGTTGAAACAACACGGAGTATATACAGTTTAGAACATGGCTTATAGTTTAAAAAAAAATGGCTAACACAGTCTTCAAATCGGTAAAAATGTCCTCTTTTCAAATATCATATCTTGATTATTATTTATACGGAATTGAAAATGTTTAAAACTTTTATTATTTGCCATCACTTTGCCAGGCGCCATTATGGAAAACAATCTTAACTGCCTCTTGACCAAAATTTTCAGCCTACATGTCAGCAAAATCAGGGTCTATCATTGTAATGGTTAATCATTACAAATAGTTTTTTCTGTTTCTTTATGCGTTCTTTTTTGCAATTTTCTCTGCCCCAACAGTTAAGGTGATAGTGTGACTTGAGTACATACTGTAAGTGTGCATGGACTGTGACAGGTCGAGGGGCTGTGGACCCGACATGGGGGAAGGTACGACCCCGGGATGCATCGATGTTTGTGTCATAATTCTCTGCTGATTTGGAGGAGGCATGGTTATCATCTGAAAGGCAAGCAAACACAGGTTACACACAAAACATGGACATTGTGCATTAATTTTCATACATAGTCTTTTGCAGAGACATAATTAACAAGAGTGCCAAATTGTCACAAGATACGCCCGTTTGAAGGTTTTGGACACCATGCTTACAGCTTGAAATGCACTAAGTGACCTCGTAGTTTTTGACCCGACATGACCCATATTTAAACTTGACCTAGATATCGTCTAGATACAACTTCTGACCAAGTTTGGAGAAGATCGGATGAAAACTATTTGAATTAGAGAGCGGACACATCTGTGGACGCCGCCCGCCAAGGGTGAAACTATAATACGTCCCGTTTTGAAAAAAACAGGCGTATAAAAAAATGGACATAGCTGTGTTTATTCTGTTTTTTGGGCTGAAATTTTGCCATATTACCCCACAGAAAAAATATTTATGTTTGCCCTATTCTAATTAAAATTCTCTTTTGAATCTTTACTTTATGAAAAAAAGCAATAACACCAAAACTGGAACTTATTGAGAAACCCAGTTGGATGAATTTAAGTGATGTTTAACAACATTATTTATTTATGTTTTTATAACCTGGTATATGTTTATTAATAATTTACAATGTATCACCATATTTACAAAATTCCTGAAGGGGTACCTTATCAGACAAATTTGTGTCTACATAGAGACAGACAGCAGTTTCAATGCCATAGTCTAACCTGTCTTAAGAGACCACGAATTGATCTTAACACAGGTGGTCTCTTAATGCAGGGTGATAATTCAAATTCAGTACAGTTACAAAAGCTTTGTGACCATACCTGTCCATGATTGTACCCAGTGGCTACAGGGTTCTGTACCATGAACACATGGTTATGGGCTAACAAAGGCTGCCCAGTTTTTTGCATCGCAGTAGCATTCATATTCTTGACAGAAACATCAGCTGGTGAAGAAAAATTAATACTCAAACCAAATAATACATGCATACATTGCAGGAATTAAGTACTTAATCTAATTAAAAATCAAATACACAAATAGTAAGAATCTGTTTATCATTGAACAGATCACATACAAAATTAATTATATTCAGACAAATAACAATCTTGGTAAAGCTGCTTCAAAAGAAATTGCTTTTTGCACATCAAATTTGAGCTACACTATTCAAACGGCCCAATAACACTCACATGAGACACAACTATACTGTTCTGTGCCGGTATTGCCCACAATGTTTAACTTTAGAAATATAAAACTGCCCCAACCCCTGGCAGACACATTTTTCAACATTACATTGTTCATCTAATTATTAAAACTAGATACAACTTCTGACTAAATGTGATGAAGATCAGATGAAAACTACTTGAATTAGAGAGCGGACACCACGCTGAATATGTAAAACGTACTACCTTCGTAAATAACCCCGTGACCTAGTTTTTGGCCCGGCATGGCCCATGTTCGAACATAGCCTAGAGATCATCTATAGAAAACTTCTGACAAAGTTTGGTGAAGATCGGAATGAAACTACTTCAATAAGAGAGCGAACACCATGCTCAATGTTTAAAATGCACTAAGTGACCCCGTGACCTATTTTTTGACCCGGCAAGGCCCATGTTGGAACTTAGCCTTCAGATCATCTAGTTAAATCTTCTGACCAAGTTTGGTGAAGATCGGATGAAAACTACTTGATTTAGAGAGCGGACACCATGCTGAATGTTAAAAAACGCACTAAGTGACCCCGTGACCTAGTTTTTGGCCCCGCATGGCCCATGTTCAAACTTGGCCTAGAGATCATCTAGATAAAACTTCTGAACAAGTTTGGTGAATATTCAATGAAAACTACTTGAATTGGAGAGCGGACAACATGCTGAATGTTTAAAACGCACTTTGTGACCCGGTAACCTAGTTTTTGACCCGGCATGACCCATTTTCGAACTTTACATATACATCATCTAGATACAACTTCTGATCAAGTTAGGTGAAGATCAGATGACAACAACTTGAATAAGAGAGCGGACACTTAATACGGACAGACAGACAGACAGACCGACAGACAAGCTCACTCCTATATCACCCCTAAACTTCGTTTGTGGGGGTATAATAAAACATGTGCAACATACATAAGGGGGAAAAAAGTAGCTTGATTAAATTAGTAAACAGACACATATGGTAGTAACAATTCCATGTATAAAGTACATGAAGCATGTCAAGAGAAAACCAGACTTATTGACACTGAAAGAATGAACTTATGCGTTACATCCTGTATACTCACGCAATGAAAATTTTGAAAGTGAAGTATTTGCACTGATATTTGATAACAATCAAAAAATTGTATTGTTGTCAATCATACCTACTGATTTAATTCAACATTAAATACATGCATGAACAGTGATCTGTGTGGCGTTGATGTTCCTTGATGTTCCTTGTTCGTTACACACTTCTGGTTCTTATCTGTCATGCAATGCTATACTCATACAGCTCTATGCACACTATGGTTTGGTCAATATCGCTACAAGCAGAGTGTACTCACCTCTTTTTACCTGGAACTGCTGCTGCTGGACCATCACTTGATTCACCGGGGGCATCTGGGTCATTTGGGGGGTGTAGTACAGTACTTGTTGGTTCGGAGTGGGTGTCGGCTGTTGTGGGGGCGTGGGCACCTGCTGGTGACTTGCGAACTGAAACATAACATTACACATTATATTGAATGCTAATTATTCATCACTTATTGTCTGCAATTTTAATCAAAACGTGTTATTATAAATGTCTGCTTAAATAAGTAATGAAGATTAGTGTTCAAAAATAGTTTCAAGTTCAGTTTAAACACTTTGATATGAAATATCCAGTCAGAAATAAACACTGAAAACTTAATTCAGCTGATCATTTTAATAATACTTATAACTCATATGAAATCACATTTAATCCATAGAGTAATATTACAGGAAAATAATTATTACTATCTAGCTTAAAGTTCAAGAACTGTATCCCAGACACTGATGCCCCCACACCGCTTGTTTGGACACAAGGCAAATCCACAATATATTCAACAGCGGACAAGAAGACGAAGGGCCAAAACTGGTCGCAGTCATAAGTCCTTCCATATTGATCATCTACACTAAACAGATTCAGCTGTGAAAGTTTAAGCAAAATACACTAAGAACATAAAGGAGTTGTAACACACACACTTTTGGAACTATACATTCTATAGTGGAACACAAATTGGGATCATATGTTCTTTGTTAGAAAAACAAAGAGCCATAATTTTTACAACAGGTTACAAATGATCAACAAAACAAACAAGATTACATGACTGCAAGAAAAGGAATGACACTTAGAGAATCTTACAGAGCTCCTGGGGACAAACTCTTGTGCTTCTGCTCGCAAGGTGGAGTGAACAACTCTGAAAAAGACACAAGAAAGAATGACTACGTTATACTAAAAACACTTCTCAACAGTAACAGTTTAGGCTACATACTCCAGGAAATTGACCCAATGAATAACTGGTTGTTAAAAACCATGCTTATTTGTTAAAAATGTGTTACTTTTCCCATTGATTCCATGGATAAAATATTCTACAAATATTTGGAAAATGTATATATTTCACAAACTAAATGTATGTAATAAATTAACCAACTTCAGGACCCAAATGAGCAGCATTTTGTTAGTTGTTTTCCTAATGGTATACCCACTGACATGATACATTCAATGAGACCAAATATAATGTGGATAAAAAGTCCAGCTAAAATTGAAATCTTAACTTGGAAATAAATTATCTTAATACTTTGTAATTGACAAAATGAAAATTAAAAACAAGCAGTATTTTCAAGATCTTTTTCTGGGCTCATTTTGAATCAATTTTCAACTTTGCAACCCCAACAGAAAGTTCAACTTACCTGTGCTAGTGCAATCTATATTCACAGCCTTTAGTCAAGGTCTATGATATACATTTAATACAGGTTATCATGAAAATGGCCATAAGTGTAATTACTTACGAAGTTGTTGAAGAGATTTGTGAAGATGTCTCTGACGCTGCCATATCAGCATCCACAGCTCCGGAACTTTGTTCCATGGACTGAGAGGTTGCAACCAGTGCTTCATGTTTAACAGAGTTTCTGTCAGGCACCACAGTGTTTTTATTGTTTTCTACATGGTTTGTTCCTCTGCTAACACTATAAGTATTAGCAGTTTCACTAACTACACTAGAACTATCACTTGTTGATATATCTCTATTAGTGGTGTCCCTTGTTTCTGATGGTTGTTCTTTCACATTCCTATTAATGTCTTTTTCCTTGTGTCTTTCACTTTCAGATGATTCTTTGTTTGCATTTGGAGCCAGCTGCAGTTGACAATTATTGAAATTATAGTACTGTGTTACGCACAATTTGGCTTTGGTAGCAATATCAAGTTGGATATTAAGAATTGTAATGTAATTACATGGTTCAACAGTCTACTGCAAAATCATTTATATTAGTGTTTTTTTTAAATATATAATTGACCATTTATGAAGCAAAAACAACAACTGGAATTAACCGAATTTGCATCAGTAAGTTGGTAATTGTTTATGAAATGTGTCTTCTTTATATGAGGCCCAGTAGTCACAAGGAGGTGGACCTTGTTTATAACATGCCAAATAACTAGTCAATTATAATAAAAAACAACTTAGTACAAAAGTTTTTATTTCCCTTCAATAAATACAGTCTCAATAGGCTGTTTTATGGCCAAATTTTATTAATGAAGTGTGACCATGACCTTTAAGGTAAAGAGGTAAGTGTAACAATTGACAACTCATCTTTTGGTGAATTGCATTTTGCAAAGTTAAATTAAAATTCATCAAATTAGGGCAAAATTATGGCCGATACAGGAATTTTCAAGATGTTTTTATTTTTCTCACTTTCTCCATTTTTGGGTGGAAAAATTCTTAATAACAACTTATCAATTAGTTGTTGCCTCATCTTAAACTTTATGATATCCCTGTTTCCATTGATTATTGTATCCCCTGTTAATTTTGTACTTACCTTAAAATTAGAACCAAAGCTTTTCAGATCATCTAAATCTCCTGTTAAAATAAGGGTACATCATAACGTGTGCTAAATGACCAGACAAAATATTTTCATATAAAACACAAAAATGCTCTTCATCAAACAAGAATGTTAATATTTACTTTTGTATGTTCTTTTTCATTATAGGAGATATAAACAAATAGGTTTCTTCATCATTCTCAGTAAACATGCTTTAATCAGAATCAAACTTGTTAAAAATTCCCTTGTGGTTGACTTTAACCTTACCCACCACGGTCCGCACAGGCTTATCAGGGATGACACTTTCCACTTTATTGTATTGTTCTTCTTTACGAAAATCCAGTTAAGGCAGAAAGTGTCGTCCCTGAATAGCCTGTGAGGACTGCACAGGCTTATCTGGGACGACACTATGCACAAGCATTAAAACCACTTTTCACAGAGCAAAGCTCATATTCAAGAAGACATTGTTTTAATTTTTATAAATATTTCTATCTAATAAAGTCTATCTTAACTCTGCCAAAATCAACAGAACAGTTAACTTATAAGCTGCAAACCCACAACAGATTGACACAAAACTGTACAACAGACAACCACAAGACATTAAGTACAATATATTGTTATACTATAGCATTTACATGTTTGTAAGTGAAGTAGTAAATGCATACTTTGTTTTTTGTCTGAAGTAACGTGTCTTTCTGGCTCATGCATGTTGCGACTAGAAGTTCTGACAGTGGGACCTGCAGTAGAGGCTGGCACCGTGCGAATAGGATCCTCTGAAGAAAACAAACTATATGTTAAAACATTTGAACATTAACTGTTAGCTAAAATATTCTTTATACCAGTTTTGATAGATACTTCTCATGTTGCATTTAAACACAGGACCCTTGCTACACTTGGGGGGATTGGGGTCGGGGCCCTTATAGGGGGGAATTTCGCATAGTTTTGGGCGAAAAGGGGAATTTTTAGAATATCTTTTCACCAACCATTCAACACTTAAAATTGCTATATTTTAATGTAATTTACATATACATTTAATCAAAGGTTAATAGCACGATAACAGCTGGCAACAAAGGTAAATATATTTTTTTTGAGGGGGGAATTTTTAGCTGAAATAGGGGGGAAAAGTATACTATTTTAAGGGGAAAATGGGTCCAAATTTCGGCCCCAAAAATGGCCAAACGAGGGCCCTGATACATAGTCATCAGATAACGATATATCTTAAGATGTTAGATCAAATTATGTATAAACTGACAAATATTTGTTGCAACATGAAGATTAACAAGAGATGTGTTTGTCAGAAACACAATGCTACCTACTGCGCCGCTTTGAATTAAAACCTTTTTTTTTTTTATTATATCCCTTTAAAAATAATTACTTACCTTGTGAAAATGATCTGTACCTGCCAAATGATAAATAGAAATTATCTCCCTTTAAAGCTTGTTACTTCCCTTGGATTTTGTTTTTTGACCTTTGAGGCTTGAAGGATGACCTTGACCTTTCAGCACTCAAAATGTGCAGCTCCATGAGATTCACATGCATGCCAAATATCAAGTTGCTATCTTCAATATTGCAAAAGTTATGGCCAATGTTAAAGTTTTCGGACGGACGGACAGACGAACTGACAGTTCAACTGCTATATGCCACCCTACCTGGGGCATAAAAAGCTAAGAACAATACATAAATACTATTCAGAATGATTTGTTAAGCTCCGCAACCGATGAAATGTAGTTTCCCCAACAGTTTAACAACTAGCAATTGGCAAGTGGAAGAGTATTTATTTTTATCCCATGTGTTCTTTTAATATGCCCTTATTACCCATGTGCATACAATTACCTCCGTTAACAGATTCAGATGAATGTTGAGATGTGAGTTGGGCTGGAGGATATTGCTGAGTAGACATGGCAGATTTTGACCCTCCAGCACCCTGAGAATTGTAGCCACCACGCCCTGACTTGTTCCCCATCCCTCCAGGACCCTGTCTCTTGTTAGGGGGCACATACCTGTAAGGAAACTTCTTTTATCATAAATATGTTCAAAGAACCAACATTATTTGCGAGGGAATTGTGTTGAATGTAAAGTATTACAAGATGTTGCATCTAATTAATACTTATGTTACTATATATAGTAACACAATTGATTTGAATGCATGTGATTATCGGTCAAAGCAAGGTGATTATCACGTTTGGCCCGCAGGGCCAAATGTTGATAATCGATAATCGCCCCGGAGCTAAAGCACGTGACGCGTTACGTCATAACAGAACAAAATGGCGTCCATATTCAGTCTTTTCCAACGGTGATTAATAAAATTAAGCCACAAATCAACGAATTTTTTTTTTTTTAATTAAACGTAGCACATAATCAGAATACTGAAAAAAATATCGATTGCATCTGAAACTGTACTGTAGATTAGATTGATGACACTATTTGAGCTTTAAGTTTAACAGGAGTCATCCAACATCAAAATTTAGTAAACAACAATCTTACCTCTATGACAATTTTAATCCAATGCTTTTAATAATAAAATTACAACGATATGCACTTCAATTTTCTGTTTTTCCACCCCTTTATCTTAATTTATGTCAAACTTTACACTTTTTGAAACAGTTCACGAAATCGAATGACTGCTCATAGTGATTTCTTTAATTCCTCTTGAAGTTTCCAATTATAAATTACAAACACACAATCCGAAATTCGTTTTGGATTCGTTCGAAGCTTTTTAAAATAAATATTATACTGGTAAATAAATCAAAACGTCTGAATTGTTGTTAAAATCCAGAGAGTCAAGCTTAAACTGATAACTGTGTTTCGTCACAGAAATTACGTCATACAAGGAAGATACGTCATATACTGTATTGCGTAATCATTTGAATGAAAAGTACGGAAAGCTGGTTCGGGAATATATTTGAGTGCAGGAACAAATAGGATGATATGTAACATGTACCGTGGTTAAATAGTACAGTTAACGGGGATTAAGTATTAAAGACGTTAATACCATCGTTGCTTGAGGGCCAGAAGTGATAATCGGCCCTGGAGTGAATAATCGCCCTCAGGCCTACGGCCTTCGGGGCGATTATTCACTCTGCGGGCCGATTATCACTTCTGGCCCTGAAGCAACGAGGTATTAACCTCTAATTAAACACTGATGCCCATGGAAGCCTAGTCAGTATTGATTCATTGGCCAATTTTATAAAGTCTTAGTATAAAAAAGATCATGGTCACAATGAGGTCTGGCGATGTGAGTGTTGAATGGAAATATCTAAGCTTTTAACTAAGTAGGATTGATCTTAAGTGAAAGGTTACTTGGGCATAACCTTGACATTTGTTTTAGTCTACAAGTAGGTCAATGTGAAGGTCTGTTGATGTGAGTATGTGTGTTCATAGATATTAAGTAATAAAGCTTTGTAACAACCAGTATTAATGTTTGACAAAACTCGTCACATTGGTTTAAATAACAATTTGGACCTTCCGAGTTAGTCCAATGCAGATCAATGTCAAAGTTAGCGTGTGATTTTGGATTGACATGGTACAGACGGAGGAACTGACCAGGAAACAGGGCAATTGCTACATGCCTCATGCATCATCAGATAACGAGGGCATACAAATGAAGAGCTTTGTCACATAAAAATAGCAGTCCACTACAGGGTTAATGTTGTTGCTGACTAAGAACAGGATCTCCCATTAGTTTGGTTCACTTAGATTACATACTATCTATTATGGCATGAAGCAGATTTAAGTTATCAATTATTTCTGTAACTTTAGCAACCACATTTTTGTTCAAAACAGATAAACTAAAATATTGTGCATATTCAACAAATGGCCCTATATACACATACCATGTTTAATAAACCATATAGGATCCAGATGTTAGCTTTCACTTATTTCTGTAACCACTATTTTTGTAACACACAACAAACCTATACAACCTCATATTCTTAGTATATGGCCCTCTATCCACATACTGAGTTTCATCAAGATAATTTAACTCTCATTTTATTCAAATTTTGCTAAACAAAAGGCAACAGCTCTGTTGTCCTTGGAAAAAATGGCACTCACTTAGGTGCATATTTCATAGGATTTGTTTTTGTTTGATGTTTATATTTATATGCAACACACGAACCAAAGGACAGCTGAACAATTCTAAACTCCCATCTCACAAAAGAACAAAGAACCAACATTCCCGACTCACTTTGTAGAGCCAGCAGTGCCAGGGAAGGAGGTCTGGGTATCCACTTCGCTTGGTCGTACGACAGCACTGTACTTCGCCTCCTCATCATCGTCGCCATTGATGTTCTCCAGCTCAGCGTTCTTCTTGTACGTGGGAGTCTGTTCGATCTCAGCAGCTAGCTTTCTGGCGTGTTCCTCTCGCCGCCTGTACTCCTCACTGTTACCTCTTGTAAGTTTTGTACTACAAACATGATTAGTGGTTATTGAATGCTCAGCTTTATTTAACTATGCAATACAATTTCACACTGAATTGCTTAAAAAAACAAGGGCTGTTTGTAAAACATGCATGCCCCCCATATGGGCTGTCAGTTGTAGTGGCAGCCGTTGTGTGAATACGTTTTTTGTCACTGAACGGTATTGGTGGTGGTGGTTTTACTGTGTTGAGTCACCGTGACCTTGACCTTTGACCTAGTGACCTGACAATAGGGGTAACCTGCCGGTCATGACCAATGTCTCTATGAAGTTTCGTGATCCCAGGCCTAAGTGTTGAGTTATCATCCGGAAACCATTTTACTACTTCAGGTCACTGTGACCTTGACCTTTGACCTAGTGACCTGAAAATAAATAGGGGTCATCTGCCGGTCATGACCAATGTACCTATGAAATTTCATGATCCCAGGCGTAAGCGTTTTTGAGTTATCATCCGGAAACCATTTTCCTATTTCCAGTCACTGTGACCTTGACCTTTGACCTTGTGACCTGAAAATCAAAAGGGGTCATCTGCCGGTCATGAGCAATGTCTCTATGAAGTTTCGTGATCCCAAGCCTAAGCTTTCTTGAGTTATCATCCGAAACCATTTTCCTTTTTCCAGTCACTGTGACCTTGACCTGTGACCTTTGACCTAGTGACCTCAAAATCAATAGGGGTCATCTACCAGTCATGACCAATGTCCCTATGAAGTTTCATGATCCCAGGCGTAAGCGTTCTTGTGTTATCATCCGGAAACCATTTTCCTATTTCCAGTCAACCATTTTACTGCTTAAGGTCACTGCGACCTTGACCTTTGACCTAGTGACCTGAATATCAATAGGCGTCATCTGCCAGTCAAGACCAATGTCCCTATGAAATTTCATGATCCCAGGCGTAAGCGTTCTTGAGTTATCATCCAGAAACCATTTTCCTATTTCCAGT
>VMBQ01004034.1:61073-93515 GCA_007657795.1 Dreissena rostriformis
AAAAATTGTATGCGCATGGAAAGGTGTTGTCCAGATACACATGCATACCAAATGTGAAAGCAATATCTGAAGGGACACAGTAGTTATGAGCCTTTTTCCAATCGCAATCGCAGATTTCGAAACCTGAACGCTGACCTCAAGTTCAAGGTCACAGGGGTAAAAAAATGTATGCGCATAGAGAGGTGTTGTCCAGATACACATGCATACCAAACAGGAAAGCAATATCTGAAGGGACACAGTAGTTATGAGCCTTTTTCGAATCGCGGTCGCAGATTTCGAATCGCGGTCGCAGATTTCTAAACGCTTACCTCAAGTTCAAGGTCGAAGGGGTAAAAAATTGTATGCGCATGGAAAGGTTTGGAAAGGTGTTGTCCAGATACACATGCATACCAAATATGAAAGCAATATCTAAAGGGACACAGAAGTTATGAGCCTTTTTCTAAAAGTGTGACGCCGCAGACGCCGCCGACAAAGTAACACCTATATGTCCATAGTCAGGCGACACAAAAATCAGTGTTTCATGTAGCAATTGCCGAAATTTCAACGCCAGATGTGGTCTGGTAACATAGATGTTTGTAGATATAAAATGCACCATTTACCATGGTACAATTTTAGTGTTCTTGTGTCGTATGAACAGATATATTTGCGGGAAATTAAAATGGAATTAATTGTGTCACAGAAAAATAAAAAAGTGCATTTTATATCAACAAACATGGATGTTACCAGACCACATCTGGCGTTGAAATTTCTTACTTAATGTATGTATTAACATGATCATGCCTGTTTAATAATGATTCATACCTAACTATAATGCAAAATGATTCAATTTTTAGGAAACAGCGAAGGTTGTTAAAATAAACTTACTGGTACATTTCTGTCAGTGGATTGTGGTTTATTGGCATTTGGTCGTACTTGCCTGAAAAAAGAAACAACCTAATAACATCGAGCAGATGGAGATGTTTTTTCTTCTAAAAACTATATTCCACAAAACCAAGTACTAGATGCAGGTATTTATGCAGTGTACAGCAATAGAAAGGCAATTTTAAATTCTGGCTTTAATTTGCAATAAAATAAAAAAATGAAATTTGTAACACTATACACTCTCAGTGTGACAAATTGTTCACCCATTTGTTGCAAGTACATAGTAGTCTTGTAGCAGTTAACACNCCACTCAAAATGTGCAGCTGCATGAGATACACATGCATGCCAAAAATATGGAAATGGTTTAGCTGGGGGGCAAGGGGTCCGCAGGGCAAACCCCTTGTCAGGGGTCCAAGGGGCCGAAGGCCCCCAGAAGTTCTTGAAGGATAGCAAATTGATCAGGAATCTATCCTCAAATACAAGACCAACCAATTTACGATCATCTCTGTGTGTGTGTAATTCAGAGTTTATTTACAGGTCGTTGCTGAGTCTTCACAACTAAATTCATTTACGATCGTCTGTCCATAACATGTACATGTATCTATTTACCCAACTTAAACCCGTCTTAAGGCTTTTAAAGGCATCGTTGTGTTGGAAAATTGATATTGACCAATGAGATTGCATTCTTTGAATGAGCGACAGCACTCGTGAGGCATTGAATGCATGTACCTGCATTAAAATCATTCAGGTTTCGCGTGACGTAATTGCCATGAGTGTGTGGTTTTGTTGCAGTTTGTTGACTTAGTTATACCTACCATTCTAATCGGACCCTACGGTGAACACATCCACCATAAAATCTAGGCCAATTACTTAGAAAAATGATGATGGCAACCAGGTGAAATCCTCGTGGAAATTGTGCATTTCATGCTTTATATTGTCAAAACATTTATTAATCACTTCAAGCGTTTTGACAAAATATCGTTGAATTAATTACACACAACTGTAAACGTTTTGTTTTATTCTCAAATGAGCATAAGTAAATGTGTAATCTGAACAACACTTCCGAATGTTAATGACAGCAATTGCCATCTCCAGTTGTTTTTCGGTTGCTTTTCAATATCTTGTGTTTTGTATCCTACGGGTAAGAACTTCATTGTAAATTTGAACGCTAGCAGACGTCGAGACAAACTGTCTGAAGATGACAAACGCTTTGTTTGAATTATATTTCTTTTTCTGCAGTTATTGTTTAAGTTTGGTACAAAACGCGGCTTCTTGTAGAAATCCGCAGAAGGCCTTCATACTTGGAACGGAGATTGACAAAAGCACTGACCGGGCGAATAATGCCCAGAGGGATAGAATGATTCACGAGACAATAGAAAATGAAAGAGCAATACGCCCAGGAGAATAGACTTATTGAGAAGCAATCGGTGCTTTGAATCTATTATTAGATATGGGGTTAACATAACAGTGGGAAACCAATTTATCACGTCTCGAATCGATCGCATTTTGTTTGTCTGCATTGCCTATCCCCCCCCCCCCCCCNACATGATTCACGAAAACGACCCCTGTGGCGGCCAAAAATACGGAATTTTGTTGTATTACAGAACACTTAAACCTGTATACGTGTTGACTGTCAAAAACTTTAGTGGCATGTAACCTGTTCCTATTAAAGCCAATTTAACATCAGAAAAGACAATTATGAATACCATGACGAAACAGAAATAATTATTTTGCTTTTCCATCAAAGAACCAATACCTAACATGCGCTTATGTTGGCTTATTGCGTAATTTAAATCAATAATCAATCAATAAAAGCAAACTGACTTACACAGTTTGACATGTCAAGTATTGCTTACCATGGAGGCTGACATCTTGAAATGAAACCGAGACTGTAAAAACTAGTCTGGTTCTTTATCGTTTATAAATTGAACGTTTCTAAAATATTTTGCTAAGATTTATAGAGTTTAATACCTGAATATTTCATGTTATTAATGTTTTATCATATATATATCTTTATAGGTCAATTTTATTTGTTTTAAACACTGTTTGATTAGTAAATCTGTCAGTGATGTCTTAGGGCCAGACTAGTTTCCGGTTTCTGCTGGTTTTTAGGCAACATCCGGTTTGAAAGGCCATACTTTTGTTGTTGACATCGAAATTAAAGCAAATAGGTACATATTCTAAGTTAAAATTATCTTCATTTGTTTTTTATTTCTGTATTTAATTTTTGTATTTATTTGATTTATATCTTTAAGTGTGTAATTGAATGCACACTTTACTGTTAATGTGGTATTTCTTTTTTTATTTTTGTTGTTTTCGGTTAAGGTGGTTTTCGGACACGGAATGTGAATTTAAAATTTGGGATAAAAAGACATTTCTTTTAAAAAGATGTATACAATCAACGTTTTTTTCGCTGTATTTTAGGTATACTTGTATTTGTTTATCTAAAACAAAGTTGATATTATGTATTTTTATTTGTTTATGGTTGAGTTAAAACATAAAACATGTAAAATGCAAAATCTAATATAAAATAAACTCATTTATTTGTTCAACTGTAATTATAGCATCAAAACATTTTCTGCCCCTTCTGGAAGGTTTATAACTTCTTAATACCAATTTATATGAATATTTTTGTAAATGATTTTGTGTGAAAACTTTAAATTGATAATATTGGGCATTACCATATGTTATCTTTGTTCAAGATGTCATTATAAAAATTTCAGACAGGACTTTCCCCAGGATTTTGTTGAGACACAGAGGCATAGACCCACAGCTGTTCTATATTCATTTCTACATGACCCCAGAGCTATAACAAACCCACACATAATATATGAAAAAATAGGGTACATGGGTATTGGAATGAAAATTCAGGCATTTTATTTTATGCTTTTCGGTGGTTTATAGAGAAATATTAGTGAAATAAAACTGATATTTCACTGTTTCTAACAGTAAAAAATATCGATATTTTTCACTGTTTTACTGTGAAATGACGTCATTTTTTGGACGAAACAACGTCATAATTCCTGCGACATTCTTCAGTTAAACTATTTTACAATGTAGATAAACAATTTGGTATTTGGAATGGGGCCTTATACCGGCCCCGAATTTGAAAAAAAAACAACAAAAACACTGAGTAACTAAACTTAAACGAAAGAAATCCCTCTGCTTTCAGATCGTAAGATTAAAGAACATGGCACGGGGACACCAGAAAATTCAATCGCAAATGAAGAACAAAGAGAAGCAGGACAAACTGAAGAAAGGAAGTGCCGAGAACCAAAAAAGGCAGCGTTGGCTGGCTTGAAGTATCTCTGCTCTTCATGCAAGGTTAGTAAGCAGTGAAATCTCAGGGCGCCCAGGACCAGAAAAAAAGGCAGCATTGGCTGGCTTGAAGTATCTCTGCTCTTTGTGCAAGGTTAGTTAGCAGAAATCTCAGGGTACCCAGGACCAGAAAAAGGCAGCGTTGGCTGGCTTTAAGTATCTCTGCTCTTCATGCAAGATTAGTAAGCAGAAATCTCAGGGCGCCCAGGACCAGAAAAAGGCAGCGTTGGCTGGCATGAAGTATCTCTGCTCTTTATGCAAGGTTAGTAAGCAGAAATCTCAGTGGGCCCAGGACCGGAAAAAGGCAGCGTTGGCTGGCATGAAGTATCTCTGCTCTTTATGCAAGGTTAGTAAGGACCAACTGAAAAATCTCAGGTAGCCCAGAACCAGAAAAAGGAAGCGTTGGCTGGCATGAAGTATCTCTGCTCTATATGCAAGGTTAGTAAGAACAATCTGAAGAAATCTCAGGGCGCCCAGAACCAGAAGAAGGCAGCGTTAGCTGGCTTGAAGTATCTCTGCTCTTTATGCAAGGTTAGTAAGAAGAAATCTCAGTGAGCCCAGGACCGGAAAAAGGCAGCGTTGGCTGGCATAAAGCATCTCTGCTCTGTATGCAAGGTTAGTAAGGACAAACTGAAGAAATCTCAGGGCGCCCAGAACCAGAAAAAGGCAGCGTTGGCTGGCTTGAAGTATCTCTGCTCTTTATGCAAGGTTAGTAAGCAAAAATCTCAGTGGGCCCAGGACCGGAAAAAGGCAGCGTTTGCTGTCATGAAGTATCTCTGCTCTTTATGCAAGGTAAATAAGCAGAAATCTCAGTGGGCCCAGAACCAGAAAAAGGCAGCGTTGGCTAGCTTTAAGTATTTCTGCTCTTTATGCAAGGTTAGTAAGCAGAAATCTCAGGGCGCCCAGAACCAGAAAAAGGCAGCGTTGGCTGGCATGAAGTATCTCTGCTCTTTATGCAAGGTTAGTAAGCAGAAATCTCAGGGCGCCCAGAACCAGAAAAGGGCAGCGTTGGCTGGCATGAAGTATCTCTGCTCTTTATGCAAGATTAGTAAGGACAAACTGAAGAAATCTCAGGGCGCCCAGGACCAGAAAAAGGCAGCATTGGCTGGCATGAAGTATCTCTGCTCTTTTTGCAAGGTTAATAAGCAGTGTTTTTTTATCATCCAAATTCGGGGCCAGTATAGGGACTTATCAAATCAAAAAAGTAAAGATTTTCCCTTTTTTTTTTAGAAAGAATTATCTAGGGATTATTCTGTCTCAATTTTATTTGAAGTACATCTAATCAAATATACTAAATTATGAAAAGAAAAGCAATGAATATATTACAAACATGTACACATGTAGTAATGAGAGAGTAAGTAAAAAAAATCCCCATAAAAGGGAAACGCCGCGAAAATTCCCCCTAATGAAGGACCTGGGTACCTTCCCATGATGGCAGAGAGGGTCCTGTTAAAATGATTTGTTTTCAGGGCTTTTTTTCCTGCCTTTGTGAAGCCGCCTTGACCCCTCACTTTCTGAAAATATGAGTCGCGAACTTTTCAAAATTGTGAAAAAATGAGTAACAAACTTATCAAAATTGTGAAAAAAAAAATAGTCACAAACTTCTGACAATTATGAAAAACACGAGTCGCGAACTTGTACAAATTGTGAAATTCATTTTGTTAATTAAAAGAATGTTTGATACTTGTTGCATCAAACTTAAATTTCTTCAAACAATGCATTAATATAATGTTTTCTTTCAAAAAATAAGTTCAGGGACAATATTTGGGCATAAATTATGTCTTTACATACACTGATGAAAGCAATGACACTAAAATAAAACGTAATTTTGAACTGTGAATTTCAGAAAATATAGTGATCCGTCTGAAATTCCGTCGCACTTTGCGTTTAGGTTAAAAAAAAGTGGAAAAACACTTTGCTTTTAGGTTTAAACAAATGTGGAAAAAGGGACATATGTCATCCCATGATGACAAGCCTTGTTTTATCCTTGAAAATATATTCCCCAAAAACTTCATATTCATATAATTTTAAGCTTAACTTTCAAGCGAAAGTTGGGTTTGTCATTGGGTAATAAAATGTATTTTGTATTCAGGTTCTCGGGGCCGAAGTGAAGATGCACAAGATGCTTGGATGACTCCGTTTATACATTACCATGTTTCTTTCGACTGGGTTTGGCTCATACATGTACTTCTCCAACGTTCTCTCATATTTCATGTATCTGAGTGTGTTTATGTGTGTGTTTAAGAAAACGAACAATGAAATGGAAAAACATTTGTTTCTTATGTTTTAGTTGAATGTTTTTTAATGTCCCATTTTTGATGTGCATAAATTTTCAATTTTCTTTGAAAGCATTGTCATGTATCTTTAAAATGTTCTGAGACATAACTGTCATTTATCAGTGAAATGTTCTTAGACATTACTGGCATGTATCAGTGAAATGTTCTCAGACATAACTGTCATGTATCAGTGAAAAGTTCTCAGAATGAACTATCATTTATCAGTGAAATGTTCTCAGAATGAACTCTTATTTATCAGTGAAATGTTCTCAGAATTAACTGACATGTATCAGTAAAATGTTCTCAGACTAAACTGTCACGTATCAGTGAAATGTTCTCAGAATGAACTGTCATGTATATGTAGAATGTTCTTAGATTTTCAAAGTATTTTTCAACATAATTACATACTTGGATATCTTTTATTATACTGATCAATTTTGAATAATTAGGCTAGATATCGACCCTTCATCTCAATGTTGTTTACAGTTATCTTTAATCAAAACAATAATCAAGCAATTTATTGCCTCATTTCATTCAATAATTACCAATAATTTTATGTAAGTCTGATTTTATACTCTGCGAATGAAAATTTTCATATTGTGAGAATATATAATTATTTATCATGTATAAAATTTATCTAAATATGCTTTGTAAATGCCTACCCCTTTTTACCCTCTGTCACTTCTAACACGTTTTATGAATGTCCCAGTTTTTGTCTTGATTTAATAGGTTTTACACAAATCAATATAATTTTTTCTCTGTGGAGAGTGTTTCAGTAGATTTTCTGAGTGAGTGACCTATGATTTTGGAAGTTTAAACAATGGAAAACACTCATACTGAGAATTTCAGATTGGAAATAAAGTTTAAATTCAAGGTTTGGTTTATATCAGCACGTTTTTATTCTGTGTTTAAAATTTGCCGATTGATTTATAGAAATATTTATATCATAGAAACTATATACAATTTTCTCAGCAATTGCTAATCCTTGTAAAATGGAACGTCACTCGCTGCCATTTTGGAAGTTCAAAGACTAAAAATTAGTGCAAATTACGGGTTGTATTCACTTTAAATAAGCCCTTAGCTACTTGTATCATATGTTATAATGTTCCCTTCATTTTCTTTGTCATTGTAATATTTCTGTGTGAAATAATAAAATAAAATAAAAACTTAATAAAATTTACGGAAGACTTTGTATTAAGTGGACATATATGGGGATAGCTTCAACACATAGTTTAATTCATGCTCATGTTGTGCTATGTAAGAAGCAAATAACAGGTATCATTTGTTGCATCAGTTCTGGAAACTATCATTTGTACGAAATACATCTGTGAGTGTCATGCATTGCTTACACACTGGCATTTTAATATGTGAAATTATTAATGTGTGCCAATTATTGAAAGTCTATGACGTTAAGTTATTGTACTTCAATCTAGGAATTGCACAAATAACTTAGTTAAATGGGTTTTGACTTGAAGCAAGTTTCACACTGATTGTATATTAATTAACAAATAACTTCCATTTATGCAAGCTAGCCTTAAATGACATTTCATTGCTCCAGCCAGGCCTAAACGAAAGGACGTAGCAGCCTGTCGTCCCAAGGCCCCACCATGTCCCCTCTGACACTTACGTTATTATACGTCAAACACTTTACGCACATGCATTAAGCCCCGTTTTCACAGAGCGCAACTCAATTATACATGTTATAAATTTTATATTTAAACTATGCCTAAGTGATAGTACATTTGTATGTCAGCGCGTGCTTAATTGTCCTTTTGACAAAAGAGCACACTGGTCACGTTATCGTATGAATGTTAAAGTGTTTAGCAAATGCTTGGCCCAGCTCAACAGCTATGTATCGGTGGTTGTAAAATACGTAACCAACTATGTCCCGAGGCAAAAGAACGTGGCAAAGAATTGTAATGTTTTTAACGCAACATGATTAATGCAAGTTAATTATAAATGGATCCATCATTGAACTGAGAATACTCATGTACACTTAAATTAACATGTATTTACTATAAACACATGATTGATGAAGTTAATGATAAATGAAGCCATAATTTAACTGGGAGATAACATGTACACTTATATTTACATGTACATGTATATAGACACAACATGTTTGTTTGACGAAATAAATCACATTCAAGTAGTGAGTTTTGAAAAGTATACATGCCGATAAAATGTTATTGTAATAATGATGCGTCTGTGCTTTTAAAAGAATACACATGTATATACTAGCCGCGCTTAATTGAGAGTAGTTATAACCAAACCCACAGTAATGACATGAATATAAATGTAAACTTTATTATCACTTTAAAATAGAAGCACACTTTCCTTTAGTTAATCAAGAATAAATGTCGTACATATGTGCTATAATATATAAGTAATCAACAAAAACACGTCGATATAGATCCACGCCAACGTTGGGGAAATACTCTTTGCAACGTATTGTTTAGCGAAAGTTATGTAAGGGAGACAACTAGTTATGATTGACCGGAATAAAAACGTCTTTCCATTCAATTCAAATAAACAAACGTATGAGCCGTGAGATATCTTCAATTAAGGGATAAAACGAACAGGAATTAAGACATTTATAAAAAAAAATACGCGCACTTAGCATTGTAAGTTAGGTACGAGGCAAGTTTTACCAGTTTGTAATTTATATTTTAATAGGGTGAGCCATACAATACAGTCAAGTGAAGTTAATTTGCTAAGATGTCATGCAGTGATCGATAAGGCCACATCAAATTGGTAAAATTTTCGTAGGCTTTTCCAAACCTTAAAAATCGTAAAATGAAAATACTTTGGAAAAATAAGATTCGCGTCGCAGGGTCCATTTTACCCTCTGTTTGGTCGTGTCTGAAACGACAAGAATCGCACACAATTAAGAAAAAAATCAAACTATTAATGCTCCTTACAACTAGTGGGATTTCATTGAATAGACTTAACCCTTTGCATGCTGGGAAATTTGTCGTCTGCTAAAATGTCGTCTGCTGAATTTCTAAAATTAGCATTTTCTTCGATTTGTTTTTCTAAGACCACTTTCAGAATAGCAAACAGATTGGATCCTGATGAGACGCCACGTTCTGTGGCGTCTCATCTGGATCCAAACTGTTTGCAAAGGCCTTCAAAATCCGGTTCCAGCGCTCAAAGGGTTAAGGTTGCTGACGCTAGGGCCCCCCCCTTGGTTACTAAAGCGGGTCCAAAAACTACATATTCTGCCCTTAGTTAGTCATCCTTCAGGCAGGTCCACCCTAGAGATGCCCTCTACGAAGAGGCTGATGGACCCGTAAAAAATCTTCGAAATACACACACATCATTGAGTGACAGTAGACACTACACATTGGCACACAAGTCATGGGTAGTTTTGAACAATCAATTACACATTTCAAAGCAAACAATTTGCCTGATGTTTGTATTAAGATGGCATTATGCAAAGCGTTGATTGTGTCTGGAAGAAACTTAAGATTACTATTTAATAAATGGTTATTTTTTTATGTTATGCTTTTCCGGCCTCTGATAATAACGAAAATTGATTTTTTGCGCTCGATCGCTCAAATTGTTTGAGGCTAAATTATTTTGAACAACTGATCAATTTTAGCCTTACTTAAAGCATTATACTTTCTGAACTTTTCGTAGACAATGGCCACATTTATCGTGTTCCTACCAAATAAACATCCCTTAAAAGGCTTCCATATTAAAATGTTATGTTGTAATATATCTGTAAATTATGTGATGGCAAATGTCTATATTATGCTGAAAATCTTGCGCACAGTCTCTTAGTGCCCGTTGGTATGGCAACGTACGACCCTCACTATCGCCTGCACACTTTAAATGAAGTAAAAATGGTTGAGCCGTGCCTTTCACGCAATTAAAATTCTCCCTTAAAATGTGCTGTTATAAATAATTCTACTTCGCATAATCGACCAGCTTATCTCCAATGTTTTATAAAAAATAAACAAACGTAAGTTAAATTAATTTAAACCTGTTAAAATGTCTACATTCAAACAAAGATCTATCAATTGATCTTTGATTCAAATTGTTTGTCTTCTTGGTTCAGTATGCAGTGTTAAAATTGTAAAAGCATTGCCGTTTTGCCATGAGAGCATCAAGGCTGGGAAATTGTATTAACAAAACATGTACATATTGTAAATAATCAAATGTGAATTATATTTTCTACAAATAAACAATCGGTCAAAATTACGAGACCATTTTTATTACACTTGCATAAGGCATAACATAAAAAGTTGTTTGTTTCCACGAGCCTCACCGACTCCATTTTTTTTTCGGTATTTCAGATCGAGTTTCGATCGTTTTTGTTACATATAATCGTAATTAATCATGCCTCGCTCTGGGAAAACTAGGCTTACTGCATGTGCGTAAAGTGTCGCCACAGATTAGCATGTGCAGTCCGCAAAGGCTACTCAGGGAAGACACTCTCCGTCCAGACTAGATTTTTGTTAAGAAGAGACTTCCTTCAAACTAAAAATTCCATAAACGCGGAAAGTGTTCTCCTCATAAGCTCGTGCATGACGACATGTTACGCACATGCATTAAAGCCATTTTTGCTAGCACGAGTCTCAATTATAGCCGCAACAGTGACCTATACATACCAAGAAAGATGTGCTGTACGCAGATCTGGAAAATTTAAGTAATCGACAAGTAAAGTCCAGAACAGATGAGAATAAGAATTATACGGAAAGTCTGCGTGGACGGCACAGGCTAATCTGGGATGACACTTTTCGCACATGCATTAAACCCCGTTTTCCCAGTGCGCGGGTCGTATGTTGTGGGAAATGCGAGCGTCATGAGCTCTACGGCCAAGGTTACTCTCATTTTTAATATTTACACAACGAATGGCATTCTTGACAACGGAATCGACATAACACAAATATGGAACAGACAGGTAAACGCAATTATGTTATATACTTTATATACTTTACTTGTAACATGTTCAAACTAATTAAAGACATTTTGTTTGTATTCAAATTATTAAGCTGCTTGTATACGACCAACACCAGTGCAGACATCACCATGAACGGCGAAAAGCTAGAAGAAGTGACCAGCTTCAAGTACTTGGGCGCAACCATGTCCAAGGATGGTACCAGTACCGCTGAGGTCCAAATAAGAATAGCCATGGCGACTGCTGCGATGGCCAGACTATGCAGGTTATGTACAAGCAGTTCCATCAGCTTCCCCACCAAGTTCAGGCTCTTCAAGTCCCTCGTAGTCTCCATCCTACTCTACGGCTGCGAGACATGGACGCTACACGCGGACACAGAGCTCAGGATACAGGCATTCGAGCATAAAATGTCTCCGAAAACTGCTCCGCATCTCCTACACGGAGCACAAGACCCACGACTACGTTCGGAACATAACTGCAATACTTGTTGGTCCACAAGAGCCCCTACTTGCGACCGTCAAGCGACAAAACCTGGCTTGGTTTGGACACGTCACGAGGCACGACTCTCTATGCACGACTGTTCTCCAGGCACGCTAGAGGGAGGTCGACGTCGAAGCCGTCAGAGAAAAAAACTGGATGGACAATGTCACCCCCTGTACGTCGATAATCCAAACTGAGTAGGATAATTCAAACTGAAGAAAAAAAAGCGACATAAATAAATACTCCAGTCATTTATTTCTATGAACACGTGTATTTAAGGTAGGTTGTGACATAATAAACGTTTCTTTTTGATAAAATGTTATTTGTCGGATACAATGGGCTTATTAACTCATAACAATTAAAAACAATTACGTCAAAATCACATGAATATGTTTGAAAATCTGGAAAAAGTAAATGAAATTGTCGAAAGTTTTAGGCCAAAAACAATTATAATCGAATGTTTTTAATGTTTTAATGCTTGGACTTATGTGTTAACCTTTCATATATGTATGTACGAAATTTGATTGGCGTAAATGCTCGAAAATGCAAAATATTCGTATTTGTTTGGGACAAAAATATACAAATTGGATAATGACCTAACTAGTGTATGGATAATTCCAGACTATTTTGAGTTTGGTTATTATCCACAGAAATGTTCATATCAGTTTGGATTTATCCATAAACTTTTATACCCGTCCTGCAAACACATGATTTAAACACAGAAACACACTAGGTGTTAAAAGTAAAATTTTAAAGGACATTCATGATATAATTTGGCATATCTCTGTTACAGTTTCGTTCGCTCTTTTGTCAATTAACGTGTAAATAATTTAACACATAGGTCGCATTTAATGAAAATTAGCATTTTCCGAAGACAAATTTATCGTTTTTTTANTCAATTCTAAGGTGTGCAGTGTACTAAACTAGTATGAGTTCTTTTATTTTATTCAAATGTATTACTCGTAGATTTATGCCCTTCGAAATTATGTAATAATATTATATTTGTACACATATATTTATGACGTTTTGTCCGTATCTTCATACTGCATACTACTAATTCCGTCTTGTGACAAAAAGGTGTGTCGATGTTAAATCAAACATAAGACCTTAAGCATGCGCAAAACACATACTATGAATTCTTACGCATGTCTTGTTCGACATACATATAATTCACAGGGATTAGCTTTATCAAAATATGGAGTCATGATAGAAATCCCTTCATTTTGGAAACCTCAACGCCATTTAAAATAAGTTCTTTGTGACGGACCAGAAAGTAGTATTTGCCTGCGCATTTAGAAGAAAGTACAGGCCTTAAGTAACGAAAATTACGAATCCATCTTTTACTTTGAATGGATTCCATATGGTATTTTCGCCGTATAAATAGTTGAACTCAAAGTTTGCTATCCGTATATTTATGGTATATTTGATTGTAATAAAAGTTGTCAGTTCTTCCAATTAAATGGTCATTATAAAGTGGGTAAAATTTAAATTAAACCCTGGAACTCTGGTGGATGACCACGTCGCAATTGGTCAGACTATTGCTAAATGTTCGTGAAAATTAACCGAAATATACATTTGTCGTACTTAACTGTTCATTTAAAGGATTTAACATCGTAATAATTTCGTATTACGAACCATATATAAAAGTTATTAAATTATTTACTTATGAATTGCCGGAACATGCTAAATGCGCTGAACTTCGTGTTTAAATGTTGCTTCCATGCACTTTTGTGCCATATATATTATTACTAAGATGCATTTGCCCTATGTCCACATACTTTGGATTCACGTTTTTTTTTCATATTTTGAGAATATATATCTTCAATTCTTGTTAATTATACCGTATTAGGATAGTGAAAATGGATAGTTTTACTCAATGCAGTATAATAATAATAATAATAATAATAAAAAATAAAAAAAATGAAATGTATTTCCGTCTTATTTACGAGTCACGTTTATAAACGAATCTTATTTTCTACGTTGCATTGCACCAACATTCGCGAGAATATTCCTGAGATTTAAGAAGAATTTTGAATTACATATCTCATGCTCCATGCGTTTTATTTCCTGTGAACTTGTTCCAAGTATCTTTCAACACAGCTTTTTCGAAGCAATATAGATATGCATGATGGAGATCTGTTTAGACGTCTGCGGAGACGGTATGCTTCTATTGTAACGTGTCTACCGTTCCTATTATATAATGACTTTTCCTCTGGCTTTCCTTAACCGTGTGATATGATAAACAAATAATATAAATTTCCTCTATACAAGCCGGTTTCGTATGCCCTGTGCGACATGGATCGTTTTGATCACTTGGGTGACTCGGGTCACCTCGGGTATCTTGAGTGGCTTGGGTCACCTAGGGTGTCTTGGGGGACTTGGGTCACCTAGGTTGTCTTGGGTGACTTAGGTCACCTAGGGTGTCTTGGGTGACTTGGGTCACCTAGGGTGTCTTGGATGACTTGGGTCACCTAGGGTGTCTTGGGTGACTTGGGTCACCTAGGGTGTCTGGGGTGACTTGGGTCACCCAGGGTGTCCTGGGTGACTTGGGTCACCTAGGGTGTCTTGAGTGACTTGGGTCACCTAGGGTGTCTTGGTTGACTTGGGTCACCTGGGTGACTTACACCTATACCAAAAATTCTGCGCAGTGTCCAACGTATGCGTTATGCAAGTATGTATCAGTGTAGTACAAGCGATAATTAGCTCGAACTACTCAGGCTGACCTAAAAGACCAGACCAGTGCTCTGACTACCAAAGGAAACCTGTGACCCGGACTAATGTATGAGTCTCTAGGCTACCCTGCAAGCTATGGTATAATGCGCAAAGTTACTTGGGTCACCTCCACTCAAAAGGCATCCAAAGTCCCAGATAATGCCAATGGTAAAAGGTCTTTAATTGCCGCAGCATAATAAACGTTTTGATCTCAACGGCATCGAACGCAGACTGACTGCTCCCAGAAAAGCAGCACTTTATATACTGATGGTTCACGTGACCACCTTGTTTAAGACATAACCCTACTATTTCATTTAAACACAACCCTACCGTCTTAAGCAGTAATTCTATTATACTACTACTATATTATGCAAAAACATATTGTGCATGTTTGTAACCGACTTGTATTATTAAATAATTACATTATGTACATGAAAATACAATGATCGATCTTAAATGCACATACTATGTGCGTGGAACTTACCGGAAAGTTAACGATTTGCAACCGGGAAGCGTACGTTCGTTTTAATGAAAACACTATGAATGTACTTAAAGAATAATGAACCTAAAGGAAAAAATACCGGCGAAAATCGTCAAACTACCCCCGCCTCCGATTTCAAGCGTCCCGCCTACAATATTCCATATCTAAAAGTAAAACAAACGTGTCACTAACATCTTTAATTGACAAACCACATACTTCTCCTAGTAGTAAACAAATCGTGTAATAAAAAAACACATGAGATTTAAAGTTCAATAGATGACTAGTATCCTGTTGAGTGAAACGAGATCAAAACAACATAAATGCGACCTGATGAAACAATAAACAAGAAACAGTAACACGAAACTATACAGCTAACTTAACCAATCTAAAATTTGTCTCAGTCATTTAGCAGTATGACCCATGGTTATCGTGTTTGACCGCACACATTGCATCTCATGTGATTATCTACACAATGACAAACCTTGTGCACAAACAACATGGCCTGGTTACCGAACCTTATATCACACACATCGCATTTGTTTACCCCAGGTTCATCTGTCTGGGTCTGTACGTTACAAACCACAGTGGGGACCTGTCTTCCCGTCGAACTATCATCTGGAGCGGCAGTTTCAGCTGAGTGATCACAGCTGGCCTCGTTCCTCATCCAGGAACTGCATGCCTGCTCCGCGACCAGATGCGGCTTCTTAGGAGCCCTGACTGGTTCTGGCGCCGTCCGTTTCCTGATTATTCTCCACTCATTAAAATCTATGCAGGGTTCTTTCTCTACATCAACTTCGGGGTTACTATCCCAACTACTGTCGCTACCTGTGTCGTCCCCGGGTGTTTTGGGTGTTTTTGCACATTCCACAGAAGGCGCCTGAGCATGTCCCGTTTTATTCACGTGACGTCTTAGGTACACTAGTTCTTTATAGTTTTTGCCACACTCATGGCACGTGTGACGTTTGGGCTTCATTGCGCACTGTGTAACGTGCATCTCAAACCGTTCTCCAGGTGGAACCTCCTCTTTGCACAGTGGACATACGGCTCTTGATCTGGGCATGATTTTGGTGTTAGGCATCTCGACACTGAAAGTAGAAAAAACATAGTCATGATGCCAAAGTGGTTTACACCTTTTTCTACCTAATGAACTAATGTCATCGTGGTTAAAACCATCGTGTACACCGGGCTCGCAGGATCCGATGTCTGATGCCTCAGATTGTCCTGAGTTGTCATAGAATCGGGGATGTGTGTCCGACTCACCCAACAGCACTTGAGGTCTCTCTTACCTCAATCTATCTGCATGTATGACCTGTTCAGATCCGGACCTACCACAATTCACCTTGTACAAGACAGATGCCACTTTTTCAAGAATCTCAAACGGTCCACGCCAGTAAGAAGTAAACTTCGGAGACCACTCTGAGCGTTTAACCGGAAAGAACACATATACTGAATCACCTACTTTGAAATGCTCGTAGGCCAGAGATCTGTCATGATACTTTTTCTGTCTTTCAATTGCCTTCCCAGTATATGTACGAAAAAAGGCGTGAGTGTGTTAAAGCTGTTCTTGTAACAGCCAAACCCATTCGTTAAGTGGTGTAGATTTAGCATTTGCTGGCATATCGTATGCTTAGTCCAGAGGAATAGTCGTTTCACTTCCAAGCGTCATAAGATTTGGAGTGACAACAGTAGTTTCATGCTCCGATGACCTATAAGCCATCATAACGAATGGTAACTGATCATCCCAGTCTCGATGGTTTTCATTGACAAATGCACTGAGCATTGCACATAAGGTCCGATTGAACCGCTCCATCATCCCGTCCGATTCCGGATGGTACGGTATAGTTCTCGTTTTCTTTATTTGTAAGAGTCGACACATTTATGTAAACAGCTTACTGGTGAATTATGATCCTTGATCGGAATGTACTTTCCTTGGTACACCATATCGTGACACGAATTGTTCCACAATCACCCGAGCAACCGTTGCTGGCTCCATATTTTGAATTGCATAGGCTTCTGTCCACTTGGTAAAATAGTCGGACACCACCAGGATGTATTTATTTCCATTCTCGATCATTGGCAATACTCCCAAAATGTTTGCTGCTATACGCTCTAGTGTAAAGCCAGTTCTTGTCACCTGTATTGGTGCTCAATTAGTTTTGTTGGGACCTTTTCGCTTTGCACAAGTTTCACACCCATTGACGTAGATTTTCACATCGTGTTGTAGACCAGGCCAATAGAAGCGTTGCCTAATCTTTGCCAATGTTTTCTTTATTCCTAGATATCCTGAGGCCTTGATGTCATGTGCATATCGCAATACCTCTCTTCTCCTACTCAAATGCAACACTGCCTGCCATTGTATAGTCTTGGTATCAATAACGTCCCATCTTCTCACCACAATGTGTCACACAGTACTTATAGCCAGGTACGTATAGCTTCAGATTTCTTCGGGTCAGTACGTATCCCTTCTGATGATATTAGGTGGTCTAAGAATTCGACTTCTTCCGCAAACAGATACTTGTTAGGTGTCAGTTTTAGCCCAGCCATTCTAACCCTTTCTAGCACAGTACTCAAATTCGTCAACATGTCGTCAAATGTTTTTCCAGTGACAATCACGTCATCTAAATAAATCAAACATATTTCCCAGTGTAAACCTGCTAACACTATCTCAGACGTTCAAATGTCGCAGGTGCGTTGCATAACCCAAAGGGCATGACCTGGAACTCAAACAGACCTCTTCGACTGGAAAAAGCCGTCTTGGGCTTGTCATCTTCCTCAACCTTCACCTGCCGCTTGCATTCATATCCAAGGACGAAAACCATCTACTATCGGACAAGTGGTCTAGAGTTTCATCCACCCTAGGAAGAGGGTAGGCATCCTTAATTGTAACATCGTTCAACCGCCGATAGTCAATGCAGAACCGTTGCTTTCCATCCTTCTTTTTGACAAGAACGATACTGCTTGACCACGGATTTTTGGATGGTCGAATAACTTCTGTATCAAGCATGTCATTGATTTGTGTGTCCACCTCGTCCGTCATGTTCACAGGGACACGAAGCGGTGGTTGTTTGATTGACTGCGTGTCACCTATGGGTATCTTATGCTTGATTATACCGGTTCTACCAATATCATCATCGCCTGTGGAAAACACGTCCTCGAACTTTCTTATGAGTTTTCCAACCTGCTTGGCCTGTTCCTTATTTAATCCACTCACAGCAAGACTGTATAAATCGCGTAAATGGTCTGGCACGGGTGCCTCATGAGGCTTTGTAAAATCATCTACTTTAACTGTGTGTAGAGATAGAACGGGGCTAGCTGTAGCAATCACAGTCCGCGGGAAAAGTATCTGCTCTTCCTGGGTAGGATTAAGTAAACGTTCAGGGAATTTTGGTTGTCCTCGTACTAAGCACTTGGCGACAATACCTCGGCCCATGTCATACGATCTTTGAGCTTGCTCTATCAAGCACATATCTTCCTTTATAATATCCTCAGACGTTACCTCTGCAGGTATCATCATCTCTTACATAGCTGGTATTTTGAAAACTTCACTGACGATCACCCTGTAGCAACCTAAAGTGCCACTTGGAACTATTGGGCACCTTTTGCCTAGGATTTCAATAGACTCAGTGTCCATGTCAATCTAACATTTGTGAATCTTAAAGAAATCTAGCCCAATGATAACATCGGTATCAATATCGGCAACAATAACATCCATGTTGTAGGTCGACCCATGTACTTCAATACTTATGCTGCTTTGTCCCTTTATAGACAGGAGTGTACCAGCTGCAGGCACAATATCTCTCTGGAAGAACTTGAGGTCTTTTATATGACCATATATCAGCATCCAAAGTCTGTCTGAAACTAATGAGAGTGTCTGTATCTACCAAACAATCTATGTCGCGTCCATTTATCTTCGCAGGGAGATACAACCCTGACCCATTATATGATGAAGTTTTCACAGACGAGTCGTTTGGTTTGGTGGTGCTGTTCTGGCGAGGTAAACGTGGGTTTTTATTTGACTTAAAGTGAGACTGTCCACCCTGTTTCGAATATTGGTTATTCCAATATTTTCGTTTACCACCAAACGTGGGTGGTTTGGGATTTCTCTGCTCGTTTTTTCATTGCCGGAATTCTTTTTGCAAATCATGTGAGGTTTTAGAAAGTGTTTTTGATTTCATCACCGATGGTTGGATTCATTGAAGTATTCTCCGAAGTTGGCGTTCTTATCGAACTACTACTGACGGTTTTCTTCTCAGCCCTGTAGAATGCGTCCATCTCTACGGCGTGTCGAACAGCATCATTGAGACTGATCGGACGTGCTTGTTTGGTACGTATTCGTAACTCAGTACTATGTAAGGAGAATATGAACTGTTCGTTTGCTAGGATCTCGCGTACATCAGCAAGGGCAGTGGGATATGCCAGGTTAGTAAGCCTGCGAATATCCTGGGTTAACTCAGATAGCTGTTCAGAGGCCCGCTGTCGGCGCTCTCTAAATTGAACCCTGTACAATTCCATTTGGTTCGACAGAAGACATCTTTCCTGAAGGGCTTGTACCAAGGCACTATAGTCGTGTGCCTTTGTAGGAAGATTACCAAACACACCCTGTGACTGTCCCTTCAAAGATACTGCCAGATACAACCCCATATCTGACTCGGTCCATTTGTTTATCTTAGCACATGCATCAAAGTGGGCTTTATAATCTTGCCAAGACCCCGTACCATCGTACGTGGCAGGCTTCATCATGACTAATGGCTTGGATTTTCCCTGAGTCTCATCAAGAGCCCTTGGTATACCCTTTCTTCGGGTGGTTATAAACCTTTCCGGCAACATCGCTTCGTCAGGCTGGTAATCGTTACAATGAGTCGGGGTTTCAGTTTGCTGAAAAGTTACTGACCTAGGAGATTTGGCAAGCAACGGTTTGGGTGTGGACGTCGATGTCGATGTATTCGCAGCAAGGTCTAATTCTCTTTCAATACCAGTGATCTCGGATTCAAGCTTTAGTCTAGCATTTTCTAGCTTGACATGCTCAAGTTCGGCTCTTATCCTATCCAAGTCGCTTTGTTCTTAGTGTGAAGCCATTGTGACGCTGAGTCGGGATGCTTAAAGGTCGTCCCAATATATCCCACCGCTGCCACCAATTTTGTAACGTGTCTACCGTTTCTTCCGGATATATATAATTGATTTTCCTAGGGCTTTCCTTAGCCGTGTGATTAGATTAACAAATAATATAAATGTCCTCTATACAAGCCGGTTTCGTATGCCCTGTGCGACATGGATCGCTTTGATCACTTGGGCGACTCTGGTCACCTCGGGTATCTTGAGTGGCTTGGGTCACCTAGGGTGTCTTGGGTCACCTAGGGTGTCTTGGGTGACTTGGGTCACCTAGGGTGTCTTTGGCGACATGGGTCACCTAGGGTGTCTTGGGTAACTTGGGTCACCTAGGGTGTCTTGGGTGACTTGGGTCACTTAGGGCGTCTTGGGTCACCCAGTGTGTCCTGGGTGACTTGGGTCACCTAGTGTCTTGAGTGACTTGGGTCACCTTGGGTGTCTTGGGTGACTTGGGTCACAACAATTTTACTATAAAAGATACCAGTTTTTCAGCGCAAGCCATAGACGAATATATCCTACAAAAAAATTTCATTCTATTTATTATTTTCCAGGCAAATGTTTGATACTATGTTTTTTACATTATGGTTTTTATATTCAAAGCACCTTTTCTCTTTCAACGCAAAACGCGTTGCAAATTAATTGTTATCTTGAGGGCAAAATGTTCTCAGCAATAACGGTAGGCCCCAACATGTGTTTGTCTTTTAAAACAAAGTCGATACAAACAGTACTTGGGCAATATGTTTTTAGCATGAATTATGACATTACACTGAACTATGTAAGGAAAACGACCCCACCCCATTACGAAAAAGAACAACAAAAACATGGAAATTCCAAGAAATCAAGTTGTCAACGTTTAAAATGTGAGTAAGCCGACTTTAGGTATGCATATAGGCTACCTACATACACAATGTCAGCGCGATACCTCCATCAAAACTTAATTTATTGAACCAAAATCAATTTGTCTATTTAAAGTAACAGTGACCTGGACCTTGATCTGACTTATCCCAATTGTAATCCCAAGCTAGGTCTTAAAGCCCCATTAACACTCAAAATCAACGAATATTTCGTAAAATATTTCGTAAAATAAAGTAAACAAAAATCAGTGTTCCTTATAGCAATAGCCAAAATGTCAACGCTAGATGTGTTCTGGTAACATAGATATAACAAGAAACAAAATGCTCTTTGTTTTTGTTTGTGGTACAATATATTCAACACCTGTTCATGTACTATGTAAGTGTTCGTGTGTCGTATGAATAGATATTGTTGCGGGAAATTAAAATGGAATATAATGTACCACAACAAATAAAACGAGCATTTTGTATCTTGTTAAATCTATGTTACCAGACCACATCTATCTTTGGCTATTGTTATACGGAACATTGATGTTTTAATGGGTTAATTTTATTTAGCGAAATATTTCACGAAATATTCGTTGATTTTGAGTGTTAATGGGGCATTAATGTACCAACATACACATGCTCAGTACATTACCCAAATACAAACTCTGGTGTGTTACTATTTCTGTATCATATTTGTGTTTACAAACTGTGGGTGCATTTCATTGTGGATTACGTTTAAAGATTAACATNCACGTGACCACCTTGTTAAAGACACAACCCTACTATTTCATTAAAACACAACCCTACCGTTTCAAGCTGTAACTGTATTATACTACTACTATATCCTGCAAAAACATATGCTGCATGTTTGTAACCGACTTGTATGATTAAATAATTAAATTATGTACATGAAAATACAATGATCAATCTAAAATGCACATACTATGTGCGTAGAACTTACCGAAAAGTTAACGATTTGCAAACGGGAAACGTACTTTCGTTTTGATGTTAACAATATGAATGTACTCAAAGAATAGTGATAAATTTTGCGAATGAAATATGACTTGGGGAATGATAAGTCATGATATACTTTCCAAGCTACATGAAAACCAAACCGCCCTTTGATAATGTTGTCTACAAAAATGTCTTCCATTAACATGAATTGATCTAATATCAATCTGTTGTTTCATTTTTAAAGTAACACTGAGCTGATAACAACCAGTCATGAATACAGTTTATGAACTAGGAAGTGAATGTAATCATTTACGGTAACATGAATGAGATGTTAGGAATATAAAGTACTAAACAAGGCAAAAATGTCCACATTACTTCATATAAGTATTAACACAGAAAAAAAAAGATTATGCACACTGTATCACCTCAAATAAGGAATCTCTGAATCATGATAAACATGTTACTTTAAGATTATTTGTCATTTGTGTAACGCCCATTTGACAAAGCAATGACATGACGAGCCTTTTAAAGAGTACCGTATTTTGCATGACAAATTTCCATGATGAACTTTTCAGCAAATGAGTACTTCAAAGTTTTGTAGTTGTGCTAACATTCTATACCCAGTAGGATAGAAATATTCTGTTCTTGTTTAGCGTATTGGTTTTCGTTAATTGTAATTGTGTAAAAAGTAGACTAATTCCATTTGTTTACTTTTGTGATTTTACATCATCATCTACATAAAATTCATATTACTGATTCTAGACTTTAAAGAAACTGGTTTAAACTGAATTTTAACTCAATGAACAATACCCCATATACAAAACTTAAAACTAGGTAAATTGTTTTAATTTGATTGTTTGTTTTATTACAAACATGAAAACTCTTCAACAAATTTAAAAGAAATGTNCCCAAAGAATAATGAACCTAAAGGATAAAATACCGGCCAAAATCGTCACACTACGCCCAATGCTCCTCCTTTTTCAGTCTGGCTTGGGACCGTTCTTGGATGAATTAACATATAACACATAACTAGCTTTTTAATCCGGGTGTTCTTGAAAAGATGATGAATAATATTAACACAGAGATACACTTAGTAAATCACAATATATAACTATGGAACGCATTGACTGTCTTATAATACCAAAACTTGTGATATTACGTCAATCTGACTTTGCATGAATGCCTGTAACCATTATATACATGCACAATCACAATATATAAATACAAGTCAAGGCGTTACATGTATAACCAAATGCTGTTATATAGTTATTGTACAGTGTAACTGAGTGCTAACTGGTTTCTGTATACATGACAACCAGACTGAGCGGTCATCTCCGTGTAGAGGTCAGTCAGGTCACATGGAGTAAGCGGTTAGTCTAGATTCTCTCCCCCGACGAAAATAATTTTTCCTTACACCTGAGTATAATGGTCATCTGCCGTACGCGGTCAGTATATTTCTCACCGAAGCCATTTCGCACATGTGTTAAGCGGTCACGAGGTGCGAAAAGAACCGCTCAAATTGTTCGGCATTTTTTCTTTAACCTTCGACGTCATAGCGTCTATTGTGCGGTTAAAGAATCTGATTGCGGTGACTATGATAAATACATAAATGCGGCCCACTGTGAGAAAACACATAAAGGGTGGGGGAAGTATTTACTAAGAATATAACGGTGAAATCTTCAGAATAAATTATATCCAAATATGTCAAAAAATAAATAATTTTTATCAATATTTAAATGGTCAAGAATTTGTACTTTACAATGATCAGAAAATGCTGGACTTCTTTATGGGTTAATGGAGTACAGAGTGGAATCTTCTATTATCCAAATTATCAGCGAAGAGTTTAGAATGAGGTGATATGTTAAGATCTTTTTGATTGAGAATTATTGTCTGTCGTTTGAAACATCATGATTCATCTAAATTGTGCTTACATTTGGGCTGTTTGAATGCAAACCTGGTGATTATGTGATGTTTGTATATAAATACAGTTTTGTAAGCTTTTGGTGTTAGTTTCTTTGACGAGACTGATACTATCAGCTGACTTAACATTTTAAAGTGGTCACCTGACTATGGCAGCCATCCGGCATCAGAAGCCACTTTGACAACTTCCCTTGAATGGCGCTCATTTGGTCATTGTCGACCCACGTACTACTTAAAAATACCCCGGATACTATTAAGCTTAAGGATCGTAACGTGCTCAAGTGTACTCCGGTTACGGAAAATATACTCAAAGACATCCAGCCATACCCTGGGGTACTTTTTAGTATATTTTCCGTACCCGGGATACATTGTAGTATACTTAAGAGTATCCATGGTACTTTTAAGTAACACCTAAACCGACAATGACCAATCACGCATTATAAGTAAATGCTGAAATAATTAAATTACTACGTTATTGCCAGTGATATACTGTCTTAATAGAACACACTCAAATCTGCTCAATCCAATACGTAAAATATAAAGAATAGGGAAATACACTCCGCTTTCCACCGACATGTTTACAGTATCTCAGTTGTCGCATGATCCACAATAATTGCTGGAGTCGATTGAACGGTGTGAATATGCTTAAATCTGGTAAGTAACGCACGTGGCGTAAATTCATGCGTATTCGAGGAAGATAAACGTACCTCATATTTTGATTTCGTCACACACCGATAATGTATCTTCCTTATTGTTTTGTAGTGGTCGCCCACTGCGCTAACCAACTAGTGATGATGCAAAGTACATGGATATTGCAACTATACGACAAAATTCAAGACTTTTTAACATGAATGTGAATTACGCGACATCAATTACACGATGGTGTTTGTTTCTTTGAATGAGACGATACACAAAGAGACCCATTCCTAAAACATATATGGCCATATCAGTTTCTACTGTCTCCTGCTTTCGTGCATTGGGACGTTACTTCTGTCAGTTACCAACATGAAATCACAGTCCGTCACGTGCATGAAATTTCCGGTCCGGAACAGGCTGCCGTCGTCTGCACGCCAGTCAAAGTGACTTCTATGGCAACAAAAGCACCGCACCGTAACTCCTAATCCCGTGTAAAAGAATCCCGCTTGGGCCAGTCTTAATCCACTTACATTTGCACACTGTAGAAACGTTGAGAATGAAATAAATCTCTGAAGTTCAAAGCGCATTTCACGCGCAAACTGATCTCGTGGTGCAAGAGGAAACACAATCGTAAACTAGAATAGCTGAAGTTGTGTTTAACAAAATAAAAACACTTCCCTTTTTTCCAATTTCTTCATTTATTCGCAAATTTTCTTTTCATTGTATCGATATGTAGTAAAAATAAACTTCTGAGTCATTCTTATATCAAATATCTGAGTCGATTCTTATATCAAATATCTGAGTCGATTCATATATCAAATATCTGAGTCGATTCCTATATCAAATATCTGAGTCGATTCTTATATCAAATATCTGATTCGATTCTTATATCAAATATCTGAGTCGATTCTTATATCAAATATCTGAGTCGATTCTTATATCAAATATCTTAGTCGATTCTTATATCAAATATCTGAGTCGATTCTTATATCAACTATCTGAGTATGATTCTTATATCAAATAACTGGTGTCGTTAAATATAATCATAAATCCACTAATTTGCGTTATTGTTTTAAAAATGAACACACACCAAACAACTAATGTTTACAGATTTATTCAACGTTGCTATCCTTCTAGCTAACACACAAAAATATGATTATCCTGTGCAAATGAACAAAATCAGTGATTTTTAATGCTCATTTTATTGTTGTTCTTTTGGCCCGTACCTTACTAAAAACAAATTCTGCACTTTACCACAATTTGTGCCCAATGCTTGTAATATCTGTTTCCTATTGTCAAACAATAGTGAAAGGGACATTACTGTATACTAGATTCCGAGTTGTCTCAATTTAATTTTTGGCCTGGAGCTTCGCCCCTAGGCCATAGTACTGATACCAATTTCTGAGCCTAGCTGACTTGGCTGACTGCCAAAAACAAATTTGTATAACTCCGATTTACCACTTAATAAGTGCGTGCTCAATAAAAGTAGTTCTTCGCAGATCTCAATAACCCGGCTTGTAAATACAGAACATCACTATATAACATGACAGTGTCATAAAAAGTGTAAAAAAATATTATTGAATCAAAATTGTTAAGCAATGGCTACGACCATGTCAATGGTGTAAGGAAGCTACTTGAAGCCCTCAACCCACACAAAGCATCAGGACCAGACCAGATATCATCCAGATTCCTGAAGGAGATGTCATCGGTCATAGCCCCAGCACTAACCCTCATTGGATGAAAACAAGCTTCTCTCCGATGCACAGCACGGATTCCGGAAGAGGAGATCATGCGAGTCACAACTCATCAACACAGTACAGGATCTCGCAGCAGGGTTGAGTTACAAACAACAGATTGACGGGATATTACTTGATTTTTCTAAAGCATTCGACAAGGTGCCCCACAGACGTCTTTCAACAAAGTTACACCACTATGGTGTGCGCGGCAAGACTCTGGGGGTGGATTAACAGCTTCCTCTCGGATAGACAGCAGCAAGTTGTACTTGACGGAAAGGTATCTGCACCAGCCCCTGTTACATCTGGAGTCCCTCAGGGTACCGTCCTCGGGCCTCTCCTGTTCTTGGTCTACATACATGACCTCCCAGGTAGAGTCTCGTCAACTGCACGCCTCTTCGCCGATGACTGTCTACTATACAGGACCATAAGATCGGCAGATGACACTAAGGCACTTCAAGATGACCTCGACCAGTTACAAGTTTGGGAGCGGGAGTGGTTAATGGACTTTAATCCGGACAAGTGCGAAATGGTCCGTATTACCAACAAGCGGAACATCACACCTGGCTGATACACCATCCATGGCCAAACACTTAAACAGACAGATAAAGCAAAATACCTTGGTGTGACCATAGACAGTAAACTTACGTGGAACAGCCATATAGACATCACCGCTAAAAAGGCAAACTCAACATCAGCCTTCCTTCGTAGAAATCTGGTAAACTGCCCTACAGACATCAAGGCAAAGGCATATACACATCTCTTGTAAGACCCCAGCTTGAGTATGCGGCATCCGTTTGAGATCCCAAAACCCAATCCAACATCAACAAATTGGAGTCTGTCCAACGAAGAAATGCCCGCTACTGCACAGGCGACTACCGATACACCAGCAGTGTTACTGCAATTATGAACAAGCTCGGTTGGCCAACGCTTGAATCCAGACGCCAAACGGCAAAAAGTGGTCATGATGTACAGGATCGTAAACAACCTGGTGGACATCAATGCCAGAAGTGTACTCATACCAGCAGGAGTGCACACCAGAAGCCATGCAGACCGCTTCATAGTGCCATTTACCACCGTCAATGCCTACCAGTTTTCCTTTTTCCCAACTGGAATACGCCTCTGGAATGGTCTCCCAGAACAGGTGGTCATTTCCCCGTCCATAGATGTCTTCAAGACTAGGATGGGGGGGGGGCTGTGCATATAACTCTGGAGCAAAATGTTTTTTATCCTGCTTTTAACCATTGTTCTTCCCTTCACGCGTGTACATAGTGTACAATTGTGCGACAATGTCCCAGAGGGGCCCAGCACATTAACCGAGAGATAGAGTTAAGTATGGATACTATTTTTTAATATAAAACATTGACAATATACTATTCACTATGCATATCTTGAGGGTTCAGATTGTATAATGTACCAAGCAATAATCTTTTTTCGTCTTGATTATATAATTTTAATAATATTTCTTGTGTTATTTTCACATAGAGTAAGTTAAACAAGCATTAAGGCAAAACTAAAGCATTACATGGTTTTCAATTTCAATAAATTGTTGACAAGCCTGTGGTATCTACTGGTGATATGCATTTTTTATGTGTTTGTTTAAGGTTTCTAATCAGTCATTTTTATTTTTGAAGATCTTTTACAAGTGAATTTGGCAAATCCTGGTGCAACCTGAGCTTACCAAGTTTACTGACAGTTTGGACTCTGTGTGGATGATAATATGGACAATATATTGTGTTCATGTTGTGTTGTGATTGACATTTTTTAACAGATAAGATTTTTTAATCCAGTCTTAACAGGTAATTTTTCTTCAAGGAATAAATACAATACTTTTTGATTGATATGCATGAATTTGTAGTACAAAATATCAACAATGTGTTGTTGTGTTGTTTTTTCCCAATCAGTCTGTCATCCATAGGTAATATATTAAGTATGTTAAGGGAATACATTTTCTTACATTTTTGTGGTTTCTGCACACCATGTCAGATACATGAAAATATATTTTATGCCCCCAACGGGCGGCATATAGTTTTCGCACTGTCCGTCGGTTAGTCTGTCTGTCTGTCCGTCCGTTACACTTTTCGTGTCCGCTCTCTAATTCAAGTAGTTCTAATCCGATCTTCACCAAACTTGGTCAGAAGTTGCATCTGGATAATGTCTAGGTCAAGACGAACATGGGTCATGCCGGGCCAAAAACTAGGTCATGGGGTCACTTAGTGCGTTTCAAACATTCAGCATGGTGTCCGCTCTCTAATTCAAGTAGTTTTCATCCGATCTTTCCCAAACTTGGTCATAAGTTGTATCTACATAATGTCTACGCCAAGTGTGAACATGGGGCATGCCGGGCAAAAACTAGGTCACTGGGTCACTTAGTGTGTTTTAAACATTCAGCATGGTGTCCGCTCTCTAATTCAAATAGTTTTCATCTGATCTTCACCAAACTTGTTCACAAGTTTTATCTAGATGGTCTCTAGGCCAAGTTCGAACATGCATGCAAAGCATTGGCAGAAAAAAAAACATCTACAAAATGCAGCAGATGACATATGTAACAAACAACAAAATTTAAATATTGAACCCCTGTTATGTAGCAAACTAATAGTTTAATAAAATAAAGGCGATGTATATCGCAAAAACATTTACACACTTATGCTTTTATGTAGTGACAAAGTTACAGTTGGGGGCATCCGTGTCGTGTGGACACATTTCTTGCTTGATTAATGATAAACAACTCATTCATAGTGATCTCACTATAAAATATTCTTTACACGATAAGAAATACATTGTATTGAATGCCTGCTAATATTTTGGTCTTAAAATAATATCACTAATGCTGTTGTAGTTCATTTAAACATCAAGATATGTGATGTAAACGTATGTGTTCATGTTATGTTTGTATTTGATTTATTTTTTACATGTAAATGGATATTTTTGTGTTTAAAGTTTAATCTATAGTGACGTGTGCCATTAAATATGTAGTGCTTATTGCTTTAATTTTGTTTTAGTTGAAAATCATGTTTTTGAATCTCTTGGTATGAAATGCACTAGTGAATTTTGTTTGACACTTATGCGAAGATTAATAATATATTAACTTAAAATACATTGTTGATCACAAACAGCAATCCGAAAATTAGTGTTTCCATAGCAACTGTTAACTTAATGTATTTTGTCTACTTAATTTTATCAATCATGGAACAAAATTGAATTGCTAAATAAACAAAATAATGTCTGGCAGTACAGACACACAACACAAATTGTAACATGAGGAGTTATTCGTTTTTTGTTTTAAGTTCATAGCTGTACAAAATGTTCAATTTCTGAATACACACCTTTTTCCAGAAAATGTGCATACATTTATGTATATTATAAACATGTTAATGATGTTCCATATCCAGAACATATTTTGTTGATTTTCTGTGCTTTTTTTGGCTTAAATTCTTTAAAATAGTAATAAATATGAAAAAAGAACATTTTTTGTTCCCATGGCAACCATGAGTATTTACGGATTAATATAAGTACAATTAATTCCGTACTTTGAAATTAATTATGTTCATCCAGATACGCGATCAATGGTGATATTATCAACACAAACTGATAAGCATAACATGTACTGATACTGGTTGAATAAGGACGTCATTTCATCCAAAACGGGCATTCAGCATTTATGACATAACACACAAAAAGTGACAGACCCAGATGGGTCAAAATCTTGTTCCCAGCCACATAATCTTCACCGCCTATGTAGACGAACCTCTATCAGATCTGTAGAGCATAGGCGCTCGATGGCAATGACTCAATGATCGACTATCCATTGTGACTTTTTGAAAAATGCAGATGCAGCCTTGATTTTTATAAACCTGTTGGTAATGCATACACATACTAAATCATTAAAAAACTTCCGACAAAAAGTCTTCTTAAAAAAAATAGTTTGACTATGTATATAGATATTGACATCTATATACATAGTCGAACTATCTTTTTTTAAAGAACTAAACTTCTTCCCAAGCACACTAAATCTAGCCCCAGGCCTTCAGCGCCTACGGCGCGTTGATGTATTTATATGATTATGCTTCATAGTTTGTTGTACACTTGTAGCTTGGGTATGAATGAATAAACTTGTAGCAACATACGCCTTACGTTATATTAATAACACCGGCTAGATTAAAACATGACTACACCATAATCTAGAGACGAAAATGAGTTTAATTACTATTTCTCCCTTTTTCACGTTTTGACAGGAAATTTGTGTATCTTTATGTTATTGCTATAAGCAATTTACCGTAAATTACATAATCCATTATCTAGCGTAATTGTTTAAAAAATGAAAAATACACCAAAATAACGAATGTTGCAACTTTATTAAACGTAGCATATAGTTTTTATGGTCATTTGTTGAAACGCCTAATGGAATAATAGTAGGTTGTAAATCGGTTTAAAAACGCACTTACAATACTGAAGTTGTGGCGACATATGTTTATTTATTGTAAACGTGTCTGTTTTAAGTATTTCTAATGGCTTAATTTATATTATGATTGGTTTTCTATACGACATGCCCCAGGATAGTCGATATTTTTTAAGAACAATGCAAGCGTTAAGTGCGTATTAAAATACACCCAAGTTTTATAAGACCCGAGCATTCAGGAAAATATTTATGCAATTAAACTGTAAACACATTCAATTTATTCTAATTGCCATGCTTTTCATGTAAACAAACAATATTTGTGGTGTATAATTATCCATGAACCATGTTTTATCAACGAATTACTTTCAAGTCAAACATCAAGGCGCAAACAGAGTATAAAAAGAAACCAAAACCTCAAAAAGAAATACGTTTTTCTAAGCCAATGTGGTAATGTAAAAAACAAAACAAAAACGTTTAATTGACATTGGAGATCTAAAGCCTTTACTTTTTTAATCAATGCAACACAAATTCCAATTGCGACACAAGCATGTCACCTTAATGCTCCGAATTACTGACTCGTAGCCTGTGTGACGTAATTAATAATATTGTTCGTTGGGTACGCACACATGAACAAACACCAGTTCATAAGAGTTTTCATCTCGATTTATTTCTGTTGAATATTTCCTAATACAACGCTTGCTAATGTTCGTGAAATACAATCCAACAGCGCAGGCGGGCCAACATGGCCGCCGCNACACTAAATCTAGCCCCAGGCCTTCAGCGCCTACGGCGCGTTGATGTATTTATATGATTATGCTTCATAGTTTGTTGTACACTTGTAGCTTGGGTATGAATGAATAAACTTGTAGCAACATACGCCTTACGTTATATTAATAACACCGGCTAGATTAAAACATGACTACACCATAATCTAGAGACGAAAATGAGTTTAATTACTATTTCTCCCTTTTTCACGTTTTGACAGGAAATTTGTGTATCTTTATGTTATTGCTATAAGCAATTTACCGTAAATTACATAATCCATTATCTAGCGTAATTGTTTAAAAAATGAAAAATACACCAAAATAACGAATGTTGCAACTTTATTAAACGTAGCATATAGTTTTTATGGTCATTTGTTGAAACGCCTAATGGAATAATAGTAGGTTGTAAATCGGTTTAAAAACGCACTTACAATACTGAAGTTGTGGCGACATATGTTTATTTATTGTAAACGTGTCTGTTTTAAGTATTTCTAATGGCTTAATTTATATTATGATTGGTTTTCTATACGACATGCCCCAGGATAGTCGATATTTTTTAAGAACAATGCAAGCGTTAAGTGCGTATTAAAATACACCCAAGTTTTATAAGACCCGAGCATTCAGGAAAATATTTATGCAATTAAACTGTAAACACATTCAATTTATTCTAATTGCCATGCTTTTCATGTAAACAAACAATATTTGTGGTGTATAATTATCCATGAACCATGTTTTATCAACGAATTACTTTCAAGTCAAACATCAAGGCGCAAACAGAGTATAAAAAGAAACCAAAACCTCAAAAAGAAATACGTTTTTCTAAGCCAATGTGGTAATGTAAAAAACAAAACAAAAACGTTTAATTGACATTGGAGATCTAAAGCCTTTACTTTTTTAATCAATGCAACACAAATTCCAATTGCGACACAAGCATGTCACCTTAATGCTCCGAATTACTGACTCGTAGCCTGTGTGACGTAATTAATAATATTGTTCGTTGGGTACGCACACATGAACAAACACCAGTTCATAAGAGTTTTCATCTCGATTTATTTCT
>VMBQ01004035.1:0-18512 GCA_007657795.1 Dreissena rostriformis
ATTGAACACTGTGCTTTCCCTTCGAAGAAAGGTGTATATGACTATAAGATAAGCGCAATCCTTACGTATCTGAACAAGAGAAATAATGTAAGGGTATGATATTTTGGTTAAGATAACGTACTTTAAAGCGTCGATATGTACTGGCAGTACTGCTATTGTTTTCAATCCGCGTCTCAAAACCGTCGCATCTTCTTAAATTGCGTGAATTTTGATCTGATTTGTGGAGAGGTAGTTTTCACCTATAAGCCGTATAAGGTATTGTTGAATAATATTGTTTACAAATAATATTTGTTCTTACACTTTTTAATTATAGAGTCTTAATTTGTCCCATTTTATAAAACATATTTGGTAAAGTATTGAAAACATAATCAATAGTTCATATGGTTTCAGACAAAAAGGAAGATTCGACAACGCATCTATAATGCAAGATTAGCAGGCCAATTGTGCGAAAAATACCTTTAGAAAAGACAAATCCACACAAATAATGAAACAAAGAACAATACTCTTTGTGAAAGAAAATACGAGTGTGACAGTTGCAATAAAGAAACTAAGACACGGAACAAAGGTGTTTAAACTTTTAACATATGGATTTGGAAGATACGACAGAGACCTTTGCAATGTGCAATTTGGAAGTTGGAATATAATTCAGCTTAATGCATTTTGGCAATATGTACTCCAAAGGTTGTATCACTAAACATTGTCATGGTTTATTACAATATCAGTTACACAATAACAGTTGTGTCACACGTATACAAATAAAAAAAGTCATGATCGCTTAGTAGATACGCTATATTTTAGATTGAATGTGTGTTGCTATCGGGTAGAAACGACTATTCCTTTACTCAAAGTAAAGTTTACACCTACCCATGCCTGATCTTTGTTCCGATGCACAGCGGAAACTGGCGGGACTGTGGGCATGCCATGGCTACTTATGAGGTAGATCACGCCTGCTGATCGGTCGAACAATGCCTTGTCGGTGGTAGTTAAACAGTTGTTGTAAGGACACGTTCCTAGAGTCTTGTTAACAAGCATCTCTGAAAACAGAATTACGAAAGAATATTTGAAATAGAGGTTATAAGGAAAGCCTCCGTAGGGTTCAATATGAGGTTTGACGTACATAAGGTTCTTTCAATATAAAATGCGCTTTAATGGTAAACGACAGCACAATATGTCTTGCATTTTTATAACTTTGAAAATCGTTTCTAAAAAAAACCTACTTAAACGAGATGTCATTTAAATGAACGTTTACTGACAACGGACGACTCACGAAACACGGCCGACAAAATGCGAGCCCAACACCTCATTGAGCATGCTGTGCAAAATTGAGCTTTATATCAATGAAATATGACACGGCGCGGTAATCTTCATTCTATATTAGATTTATTGAATCGCTCATACCTACGATAACACCTTCAGACATTGCTAAATATAAACATAGTGTCTTTTTGGTCCTAGACACTATATAATTTATTATTACATTATATTTACACTATATATTTTTATAATAGAAGAACAATCAGTATGCCCTCGTGTTAATAATGCTGCTGCTTAAACTGCTGTGGCTTCTACTTCTGCTGCTACTAACTTCGTCTTCAACTACTACTATAACGACGACGACAAGTACTATTACGACGACTACTGCTATTATAACTACTNAGCCTGTGCGGACTGCACAGGATAATCTGGGATGACACTTTACGTATCAGCAATTTGCCCAGTTTTCTCAGAACACGACAACAATACGAGTGTGACAGTTGCAATGAACAAACTAAGACACGGAACAAAGGTGTTTTAAACTTTTTGAGACCTTTGCAATGTGAAATTTGGAAGTTGGAATATAATTAAGCTTAATACATTTTGGCAATATGTACTCCATAGGTTGTATCACTAAACATTGTCATGGTTTATTACAATATCAGTTACACAATAACAGTTGGGTCAAACGTATACAGATAAAAGTAAGTCATGCTCGCTTAGTAGATACGCTTAATTACATTACATTGTGTAATCGGGTAGAAACGACTATTCCTTTACACAAAGTAAAGTTTACACCTACCCATGCCTGATCTTTGTTCCGGTGCACAGCGGAAACTGGCGGGACTGTGGGCATGCCATCGCTACTTATGAGGTAGATCACGCTGGCTGATTGGTTGAACAATGCCTTGTTGGTGGTAGAGAAACAGTTGTTGTAAGGACACGTTCCTAGAGTCTTGTTAACGAGCATCTCTGAAAACAAAATAAAAAATATTATTTGAAGAAGAGGTTCTCATGAGAAGTTTGGCGTACAAAAGGTTCTTACAATATTAAATGCGCTTTAATGGTAAAGAACAGCACAGTATGTCTTGCTTTTTTATAACTTTGAACATCTTTTCTAAAGAAACTACTTAAACGAGATATCGTTTAAATGAACGTTAACTGACAACGGACGACTCACAAAACACGGCCGACAAAATGCGAGCCCAACACCTCATTGAGCACGTTGTGCAAAATTGAGCTTTATATCAATGAAATATGACGCGGCGCGGTAATCTTCTTTCTATATTAGATTTAGTTAATCGCTCATACTTACGATAACACCTTCAGACATTGCTAAATATTAACATAGGGTATTTATTTATAATTACATTATATTTACACTAAACAGTCGAAACCCGATGGCTCGAACTCGCCGGAACCGACAGCAATATTTCGAGCCTTCCGGAATGCGAGCCATCCGATTTCTAATATACTTTGTTTACATAAAGTATTCATACTGTCTGAAGTCCGTACTACTTTCTGCTTTTGAATTAATAAGAACCAAATACATACTTAATGTTTTTATGAATCAATATGTTAATACAGTTACACATTTAATCAAACAAATATCATATATAGTAAATTATATCAGCTGTGACGTAATAACCTGATCTAGTTAACATTTGAGAAAATCATTTATATACAAAAATAACAATGTCATGGTTTTGCCTTATGTTTATGAAAACAATAAAAACAACGATTTAATGGTGTGGCCTTGTGGTCAATATATTTATTTATTTATCCAGGCAATTTTCCTCATAGTAATATTGAAAAGACAAGCCCCGGGCCAATACGTCATTTATAAGTATACACTCCTTAGTTGAATAGCTGAACGTTTCCTGTTTAAGTTTCTCATCTTACCATGTATTACATACTAAAGTCTATTGTTAAATGGGTATATAAACAGTCTCTATTTGTATTGGAGAAGTTAGTCAGTACACACTACACAAGCAGTGATGTAGTTTAACAATTTCTAATTGGCACGGTTGAGGCCCGTTTAGGGTTTCGCATGTATCTTATTGATTTGATGAATTACTGGATTTGGAGAGCGTTTGTGTTACATACGTTTTTAAGTAGCACATATACGGGTACATGTAACAGCGCACTAAGAAACAAAACATGCATCAGCGCTATAAACACCTCGATTAAATTTGAAACAGCACTACATGTATTTGTTTATTTATGTTTTTGTTTTAAGAATAAAATTATGTTAGTCTATGTTGCGTTCCTGAGTTGTCGTCGAGAAACGAAACTTTCTAATCCATTGTGTTGAGATTGTACATGCTGTGAGTCTTCGCACTCATCGAGCTATTTTCTGATTACATAAATCTCTGTAATACTACTGTAAACAATACACGCCAGGTTTTATACATAATGTCATCATTTACTTAAATCAATTAACGGTTGAGTCGATGACAAGTTTGCAACCGGTGTGACATCAATTATGGCGTGCCTTTAATCAAAAGGTCCTTATCGATTAACAGTTGTATGCAACCCGAAGAGAGTTCGAGCCAACGGAACAAAAGAACGTGTGAAAACTGTGAAAACAGTTCAAGCCATCCGATAATTCGAGCCAAGCGAATTCGAGCCATCCGACAAAAATGTATATGAATATATAGCAATAACAAATCGGTGCTTCGAGGAGAGTTCGAACCAACCGGAAATTCGAGCCAAGCGAGTTAAAGCCATCGGGTTTCGACTGTATATTCTTAGAATAGAAGAATCAGTATGCCCTCGTGTTTATAATGCTGCTGTAATGTTGCTTAAATTGCTGTGGCTTCTACTTTAACTTCTACTATTACGACGACGTCAAGTACTATTACGACGACGACAAGTACTATTACGACGACTACTACTACTATAACTATTACTGATACGACAACAGCTTATTGTGCTACTACCACTCCTACTGCTACTGTTACCTGGTCTTTTATTTAGAATAGAGCCGATGATTTCTTGCAAACATATTGTTTTAAATGAACATTTATGACATGTTATTCAAAGAGTTTTGATTAGCATGATAATTATTTCACCAATCTAAAAAATCACGTCTTTACGTTACCAAACCAGTCAACATGATTTTGAGTTAGATGGGCGTTCCTCGAATTTAAGCAGATATTCCGCTATCTTATTTGCGTTCCCAAGGTCAGCTTCATTCAGAAACGTTCCTGGTGGGAAATACTTTGTGTACTTATTTCATAAGCGCTCAACCAAAGTTACATTCGAATTACATCGGTCGAAAAACCTCAATCCCTACGTCACGTGACTCGCTCAACTGACCAGCACATCGCTGATGAAACCTGTGTTATATAGTCGAAATATTCCAGAAAATTCAAATTTTGCTCTGAGTTATGGAATTTATTGACTCAAATGATGAATCCAGAGCAAGAGAACAACCTTCATAGTTTTAATCCTTACAGTTTTCGAAAGCAAAATAAAACATGCGAAGGTGAAATAGTTTTTCAGTCGCTTGATGATAGTTTTTTGGAAGCGACATATATGTTTGTCAAGCAGTTTCTATATATGTCAACTATTACACCGTTTTTCTGCAACTGATCAACATACACCTCGCGTCAGGACTGGGTGCAACAGTGGTTTACAAAACCACGACGCGAATTTATTTTTTCATTAAAAAGTGCAATTTAGTTTTTAGGCTGTTTATACTCGCCTTGATAGCGTGAGGTACCGGGATTAAAATCTGGACTGGCTGCACGCTTTTTTCCACCAGTCAATATACATTTGCATAACTTATTTGTAATAGTAAGTAGCAAGTTCAATCCCTATGTCAAATACCATAACTGGTTATACTGCGACTACATCATAAAACAATTAAACACATGGCGTATACATATGTGTTAACGATATGTAGCTAAACCTCAAAATAAACATTTATACAGTGCGCTTTCGGAAATTAAACTTCGTTTATGGTACTTTTACAGAAAGCGTATCTCTAGTACATTAATAATAATGGTCTATTTCATGAATATGCCAATATACTTACCCTTTTTAAATATAGCAATCTTAAAGTATTTCAAGATTTATTAATTCAAGAAATACCATCTTCTTTTTGTGTTGTTTATTGTGTCATATAACAATGGCGGATTGTTCTGCTTTAATTGGTGTTTGTTTTTATATCGACAACTCTATCATTTTCCGTTAACTGAAAAAGTTAACTGTATATGTAGCTTCTAATATTCGGCTGTAAATAAAAACGAACTATAATGTTAATACCGTTATTGTCGTGCAACTACCAATTGCTTTCGTGTTTTAAAGCATTTCATGATTAAGCCAATTCTCTCACAGCGCAGGTAATTCGATTTAACGGAAACCAATGAGCAAAGCATTAATCATTTACTATTCATACTATTTGAAAATTCAGTTGCCCATAACATTCTCTTAACCGACCTTATACAGAGCAGATAAAATCGACATGGGAGCTGCAACGCATGGCTGCAAAGAAACTTTAAATATTTTTCATCCACTGAACACATATTTTAAAAAGGAGCGTCATTGCTTAAGTATTCGCCATAAGTTTTTCATCATTAAGTGACAATAGAAACAACACATTGACAAAATCCATATGTTTTTTAATCACTATCAAAATTGAAGAACGAACACTGGGCCTGACGGTTGTATTTAGAATGCATGATACTAAATGAAGTAAAATAGGTTAACCAGTTAATGTTTTAGTTACCTGTTTATCCCTTAATTAATAGTAAATATGTGTCATTACAGCCATTTTATTCAACGTATCAATTGTGAAGTCCGAGTTTAAATGTTGTGTTATGATCAATATAAATATTACAAATATTGTGTGTGTGTCTTCAATGATGACTTTGAGTCAATTTTCACATAGTATTATAGCATTATTGTTGATTTACAACATGTTTATACTGCATATAAATAACAACAACAGCTACGAACATTAAACGACTCTATAATTTCATGTTCAAAGGAATCTGAATACTTATATATTGGTTTTTATAACTGCAAATCTTTTCGGAAAAAATCGTTGGTACGTTTAATTCTAATTAAGCGTGTATGATATATAAACAGAGCATTTTTTATAAAACAACACAAACACTGATAACTATTACAGGTAAATACAGATATCTTGTAAATGGAAAAACATTAATTACGGTCGAAGCATTTAACCCCATGTCTATAGTCATGTTGGCCTTACACAAAAACACAACAAAATGTAACGATACCGTTGATCCAAATTGGTTTGTTGTACCAAAGTATCAGCAATTCGGATCTCAACACCGAAGACGAATTGAAGACAACGTTGTTGTCATGAAGGGGTACCAGCGACACGTTGGATGCCACGTTGTTGTCATAAAGAGGTATCAGCGTCACGTTAAGCCACTGACCTGTAATGGTTGTCCATTCAGTCGCGTTGTAAACGATGCCGAAACATATGAGCAGAAGTAGTAGAACAATACCAGTTTTTCGCTTCGTTATACAATCAACGTTTTGGAGGTTCATAAGCTTTAACATTGTTGTTATCTCTCCACTTATAATGTATTTTAGAATCTAATTTTTATTATATTTTCAAAATAATTCCTTTTTAATATTGTACATTCGTGTGTATTAATACTTTTCAATTACATCGTTATTTAAATCACATATCCGTTTTCCCAAATATGGTTGTTCTTGTATAAGCAAACAACTGTACGCTAGTCACATAATTGTTTACCGTCAGACGAACGATGGTCTACCTTTGCAAAACTAAAGCTATTGAAACAGTATTGAAATCACCACCGACTATAATGATTTTATCTTGGTTATTAATTATAAAGGATTGTAATGTTTCGTAAAATGTGGAATCACATTTTACAATCATTTTAAATCGTTATTTTCCAATAATGCGTATTGTCACAGGGTGTAAATTGTTATTTATATAGGGATCACAGTCGATAACTTTAACGAAATAATAATTGGCAGACAGGCAATTATAGATATCAAAATACACGAAACACAATTAACATTAATCAACGTTTACGTCCCTAACATAGATGATTCCACATTTTACGAAACATTACAATCCTTTATAATTAATAACCAAGATAAAAACATTATAGTCGGTGGTGATTTCAATACTGTTCTTAACCCATTATTAGATAAAAAGAAGGGAAACCTTTATGCTCATTCTAAAAATAGAAACATTTTGAATAACATAATTGAAAACTACAATATGATAGACATCTGGCGTACAGTAAATCCAAACGAAAGCAAATTCACCTGGCACTCAAACACAAAACCAACAATATTTTGTAGATTAGACTATTTTTTAATATCTGAGTCACTTTGCAACATTATTGACACATGTAGCATAAAACCAGGATTTATGACTGACCACTCTCTAGTTGAACTTAAACTGCACAAAATACAACCTGAAAGAGGCCCAGGATACTTTAAACTTAATAACAGCATCTTATTAGATACACAATATCAAACGCAAATAAAACAAGAAATATTCAATACAGTTCAAAATAACAAAGATGCGAACCCAAACACTTTATGGGAAGTAATTAAAGGAGATATACGTAACACAACAATAAGATACACATCATTTAAACAAAAAGAAACACACAAACTTGAAACTGAAACCATCAAAATCATTGAAACACTTGAAAAACAATTGCATGAAACAAACACAAACGATACCACCGACATTGACAATGAAATTACATAAAAAATAAGTATTAGAAGGAATTTAGCATACACATCTCAATGGAATAATATTACGAGCACGTGCACAGCATGTTGAACACAATGAAAAAAAATAAAATACAAAATACTTCGCAAACATCGAAAAACGTAGAAGTAAACAAACATTCGCACTAAGAGCATGCGAGTGACTCCATGAAGAGAACATGTGTTAATCGTGTAATGCGATGTGCGCGCATTGAGCTCCGTTCTTATTCAACCAATCTTCAATTTACCAATCGTCCATAGGAAAATACTGAAATTAAAGTGGAACTTTCAGATTTGATTACTGTGACTTCCTTAATTCAAGCCATGGAAGTCAGGGTTTCCAACTTTTAAAAGCTACTGTAAGCGATTCATGTAACTGATATTTTTAACAATTTAACTTTTTTACATTGTGTTTATTTTGGTGACACAGACCAACAATTAAAATATAAAGAAAACCTTTTTGGTAAAAACAGTATTTTACAAAATTTGCCATATATAAGTTAAATAAGTGAAAACATGTATTTAATAATTGCAATAGCTAATTTGAGAGCAATTGCATACCGCTGAATAAAATGAAGGTTGCACTATACTGTATTAGCTCATACTTTAATTCTGACACTGAAGTTTCCAGAGCATGAAATAACATATGTGAATTTTGTTTTGGAAGGAAAGTAATCAAACTTTAGCAAGAAATTAATATCTTTTATGTATTGCTTTTTAAAGTTTAAAGGGAGACTGTACGATTTTCATATGTGTTAAATTGTAATATATTGATACAAATATGTTACAATAACACAAAATAGGCAATCAAAATTTCACATTGAAGACGAATTTCATAAAATCCAGCAAAGACAAGTTAGCGCTGGTTAAAGCCGATGCCGACACTTTTACTCGTATTTGCTTGGAAACAAAATTGTGTCTTTGTGTCGTATGAACGAATCTGCACTTAAACTAAATTTAGATTCACATTGAACATGCATAATATATATGCTTGCGAATTCGGCTGGAAGCCTTTTTCGATTTCAGAATTAAACATCTGGCTTATTTTGCATTTTTCGACACATGTTCTTCTTAACTTTTATTTTAATTTATATTGAAATATATGTATAACAAGTTTTTTACACATTTGATATAAATTCATAAATATTTGACAAAATCATACAGTCTCCCTTTAAATCAAATATTGCATAATGAATATTGATTTTTTTTAATTTTGATAAAACAGTTTATGATTCTCCTGAAAAAATTACAACATGTCACTTACAATTGTTTTAACATTTAGTAGATAATTAGGTTTTGTTGAGCCCCCGTGCGGAAAGCTCAATATAACAGTCAATTTTTTTTGTCTCCTTATCTCAAAGCTCAAAGTCACACTAAGGTCAAAGGTCAAATTGTGCCATGAAAAAGCTTGTCTGGAATCTTACCTGAACAAAAAAACCCATAATTAATGATTTAATAAAATAATAATATGCCCTCCCCCCTGAAAAATTGCATGAGAAATAACATTTTTTAAAGCTGATTCAGTATTGTTAACATTTTGAACAAATGGTCTGTTCACTTCTTTCAGCCTCAGCATGATTTCTGACGTTCAGCTTGCAGTGTTCGCTAATGCACTGGGAGTGACCCTATTTCTGTTGGTGGTGCTCTACCATTACGTCTCCTTTAACAGTATCAAGAAAGATGCATAACCAAAGAAATCCTAGTAAGTTCGCGTTTCTTTTGAATGTATGACAAATATTTGTTTTTTTACTTACAGTAAGTCTTAATCATAATTGTAAATAAAAATATATATCAGGCATATTGTTTGTCAAGGCAGTTTGTTGGAAGTACTCAATGTCATACACAATGGTCTAGTTTATGTGGGTGTGTCCAATCATGTCAGTACTGTAACTTTGTCATGCATTATACAATTTAATAATTGTGGCTTGTTATGAGAAAACTGGGCAAAATGCTCGTGCGTAAATTGTCATCCCAGATTAGTCCGCACAGGCTAATCAGGGACGACAATTTCCGCTTTTATGGAATTTTTCGTTTAAATGATGTCTCTTCTGAGGGAAAATCCTGTTTAGGCGGAAAGTGTCGCCCCGGATTAGCCTGTGCAGACTTCACAGGCTAATCTGGGATGACACTTTACGCACAATCATTTTGCCCAGTTTTCTCAGAACACGCCATAATTACGTTACACACATTTTCAAGAGGCTGCATGTCATATATAACATACGTCTCTCACCGTAAAAGGTCAAGGTCAAATTTAAGGGTTTACAGTCATAATTTAGGCATACACAGCTTGTCCGGACTGCAACTTTGTCATTCATAATGCAATTTTAAAATAACTCAACACAAATGCCGCAAGGAGGAGACAGGGTAACATCTGTCTCCCAACCTTTAAAGTCACAATCACTCTTTAAGGTAACTTAGGTACAATTTTGCCATTTAGCGCTTGTGTGGACTGTAACTGCATTATTTATTATGCAGTTAAAAATAATAATTCCCATAATGTTTACCATGCGCATCACTATTTCAAAAGTCAAAGTCGCACTTCTAGGTCAAAGGTCAAATTCAAACTTTCACTTGATCACACGACATTCAATTTTAAAATAACTTCGAATATATTTTACCATCGGGAGACAGCATGGCACATGTTAGACCTGTGTCCTGAGTTCCAGGGTCTATGTAACAATCCGAGGTTAAATCTCAAATTTCGAAATTCTACATATTTTCCAGACTATTCTATGCAGATGGCTTGTTACTTGTAAGGCTTGTCTCCCTTGCTTAAATATCAATGTCACTTCCAATGTAACTTTTAAAAGGTAAAATGTAAAATGTTTGCATAATACAGTTTGTCCAAACTTTTAAATTCATTATTCATTATGCAATTTTACAAAGTTCAAGGTCACACTAAGAGTTTCAAAGGTAATTACATTTGCATGAAGCAGATTAGTTAGTAATTACAGGCATTCTTGACAATGCAGATACTGCAGAAAGGTAATTATAAGAGAACTAGATAAAACAATGGCTAAAATAGGGGTCATACAGTTTGGATATCATCACTGTTTATGCCCCCAAAGGTGGGCATATAGTAATCACACTGTCCTCTGTCCGTCTGAAATTCTGTCACACTTTGCGTTTAGGATTCGAAAAAATTGGAAAAACAGTTTGCGTTTAGGTTTAGAAAAATGTGAAAAAGGGGGCATATCTCATCCTATGGTGACAAGCCTTGTTCTTATTTCAATGGTTATTTGAGGATAAATAACAGTGAAAATCAAATTCTGATGACAGAAATATCAGGAAAACATATTGGAATTCGACTTTATAAATTCACTTGGCCACCCTGAAGATATTACATGTATTTGAAATTGGGACCAGCTTTAAAAAAAATGTATTTCAAGGAGATCTATCAAAAGATCCAGGATTCAAAACAGTGTACTGCTTAAAAGTAGCAGTATGGAAAGATGAGTCAGTATGTTGATGAAATTTCGATAGGGATTAATAGGGACAGCATAAAGGGACCATAGATCCAATATCCGTCTAGAACTTTGACAATGTAAACAAACTTGTGTTTATAAGAAAAAGTATATACTTAAGTATGCGCATAAAGTGTCATCACAGATTCGCCTGTGCACTCTGCGCAGGTTTATCAGGGACAACACTTTCCGCCTAAACTGGAATTTTGTCAAGAAGAGTCTTCCTTGAAACGAAAAAAACAATAAAAGCGGAAAATGTACTCCTTGATTAGCCTGTGCTGACTGCACAGGCTAATCTGGGACGACAATTTACCGACATGCATTAAACCCCCTTTTCACAGAGCGAGGCTCATATCTTAAACCAGCCGTTACTGAACTACCAATTATTACATGTTTTTCAGGTACTTCCCTGTACATAGACCATCTTTTCATTTCAACAGAAGATATCATGACCAACTTCATCGCATTGATGTCAGAAAACTGGCTTCACAACCAAGAAGAGCCATTTTATTAAAATATAACTCAATAAAAAATGTATTATTTGGTACAAAACCATCTGTACAACTTGTCTGTTCTCTTTCTTCGAAAGGATTTTATATCATTTAATTAATTGATTTGTTCAACAAAATTAAGCGTATATTCCAAATGTTAACATACATCTGTAGTACTGGTATTCTATATTTTTGTATTGTAAATTAAATTGATGTCATTAAAAGATAGGCTTGTTCCTTTTTCTTCCACTATATTCACCGATGGATTCAAAGTTTCTGATACTAAAAAATGGTTTCATTTTGGTAACTCAATAACAAAACAAGAGATTATTATTTGACACAAAGCCTATAAGATACTTTAAAAGACCTTTCTTACCAATTTTGCCAATATCACTGTGCCTCAAATAGAAATATGAACATTTCTGCTGCATAAATATAGAAAATATGTAGATATTGCACTGTTTAGAAAAAAAAGAATTTGCTCTCCAGTCACTAACCTGAAAATGGAATTATTTGTATTTATCCAACTCGATGGAGCGTAGGGCTATTGAAATTGCAGGTTTCGTTACATCCGTGCTTGCGTGACTGCACACTCTTATGTGCGCAACTCATTTATTTTGTGTAAGATTTTCATCAAAATTTTACAGAATGATTGTCTCCAAGTGCTTGTTGTCAAGATTTCGCGATTTCTCTGGTTTTTTTATAGGAGTTATTGCCCTTTGTTTATTATTAGGCATACAAGCTTCTGTGCGTAACTGTTACATTTTGCCTGCGATTTTTTTGTAAAATTACAGAATAATTATTTCTAGGTGCTAAAGTGCATATTGTCAAGGATTTGCAGTTGCTGTGTTTTTAAAAAGAAGTTATTGCCGTTGGTTTAAAATAAGGTACAAAAGCTTTTATGCACCGCTTTGCATAAAATCTTTAAGTGATACTGCGTACATGTCTAGGTATCATGAATGTGTTATTTTAAAGACATTTTTGCCCTTTGTGTAAGATAACACAAAAGATGCTTCGCACAACTCATCCTACATTTTGCATCCCATTTTTGTCGAACTTACTATGTTTTGTTCATTTAAGACTATCCTATTGTTCTCTCAGAAGTTCGTACCTCCTATCAGGTCAATTCTTCAACAACTAGTGTCTGAGAACTTAGCTGAGCGCATAAGGGCCACATGGTTCGCTTGTTAATGAGTTATTGTCCTTTGTTTAAAATTACATAATGGCATTATTGCTAGAGCCTTTCTATTGCAGTTTTTTTTTACCCTGCAACAGGCGGACAGATATAGAATTGGCGTTGTCTGTCCAACTGTCCATCATTCTCTCCTGCTTTCACAAAACTTTTCAGGGCTATATGATATCAACATGAAACTTCATGGGTGTATATATATATATGAATGATTAGAAGTTCCTTGCAAAAGAACCATAATCCTACACTTTCTTAAATAAGAGCTATTGCCCTTTTTTGTATGATATAACTTTTCATGGATATATGTCATATACCATGATAAAGACTTTAACATTAAACTTTATTGGTGTATTGATATCAATGAGGATAAGTGCCTTGCTTAAGAACCCTAAACATTCACTTTCTTAAATAATAGTTATTGTCCATTGTTGTTTTTGTATGATGTAACTTTTCGGGGCTATATCCCAGATACCATACAAGATTTCAACATGAAACTTCATGGGTGTGTAAAAATCAATGGGAAAAAGTGCCATGCAAAACAACCTTAACCCTACACTTTCTAAAATAAGAGTTATTGTCCTTTGTTGTTTTTGCATGAAGTAACTTTTCAGAACTATATCTCAGATACGCAACAAGATTTCAACATGAAATTTCATGGGTGTATAGATATCAATGAGAAGAATTGCAATTCATAAAACAATTGCCCTACACCTAATTTTATAATTTTAGGATTATACTATATATCAAGGGACTTGTAGCCATTCATAACCAAAATTTACTTGGCGAGGGATATCAATTTAACGAATTTGCTTGTTTTCTTGAAAATTAAATTGCAAATTCTGACTGCTGATTGCCGTGGTGTAGTGGATATGGTGTCCGCCTAGGGATCGGGAGGTCATGGGTTCGAACCCCACTGGGAGCGTTCATTTGATATCCCCCAAAGACACCAAGTACTGGTTATAGTCCCAGGAAACGGACTCGAGAGCGTTTATATAAGCCTACGGCTTTCGATGCAATTGAGCTTAAATAAATAGGTTTAAATTAAATAAATAAATTCTGACTGAACCCATTCCACGGCCATGCACCCGTTGAGTTAGTTAGATACAATGTCTGTGACAGCTTGTTTTAGTAACTGTTGCTATTTTTTTTGTTGAGGCATCTGTTTATGATTGTTTTTTTGTTTTTATAAAATTATATATTACCTCATGTGTCATCTTTTTAGCTTGTTACCACTCAAGAGGCCACTTTTTTTATCAAATCTTGATGAAACTTGGTCAGAATGTTTATCTGGAAAATATCTAGGTCAAGTTCGGATCTTGGTCACATGCGTCCAAAAACTAGGTCACCAGGTCAACTCTTAGAAAAACCGTGTTGCCAATCTTAAAGGCCACATTTATGACTCAATCTTGATGAAAGTATATCAGAATGTTTATTTAGGCATTATCAAGGCTGAGTTTAAATCTGGGTTACAAGGTCAAATCCAAGAAAAACCTTGTTACCACTTTGGAGGCCACACATATGACTCGTTCTAAATGAAACTAGTTAAGAATGTTCATCTTCACTAAATTTTGACCAAGTTTGAATCTGGGTCACGTAAGTCCAAAAAATATGTCAGTTGGTGATATGTTAGAAAAAACATTGTTCCACTATAGAAACCATATATTAGACCCGATCTTGATAAATTTGTTCAGAATGTTTATCTTGACAATATCAAGGCCGAGTTCGAATCTGGGCCACGTGCGTTCAATCTTAAAATAACCTTATTATAAATCAAGAGGTTACATTTATGCCTCAATCTTGATGAAACTTGGTCAGCATATAAACTAACTAAAACAATATCTAGGCCAAGTTCATATCTGGGTCGCGTACATCCAAAAACTAGTTCAGCAAGTCAAATCTTAGAAAGACCTTGTAACCAATCCATGGGCCATATTTATGACTCAAATGTTAATGAAACTTTGTCAGAAAGATTATCTTGAATCTTGGTCATGTATGTCAAAAAACTAGGTCATCCGATCCATTCTTAGAAAAACCATGGTATCACTATGAAGACCATATTAAGAGTGCTTTCCTTGACAATACCTAGGCTGGGTTTTAATCTGGGTCACCAGTTTAAATGTTAGAAAAAACCTTGTAACCTCTGTAGATGCCACATTTATGACTCGGTCTTGCTGGAACTTGGTAAGTCTTGATGCAATGTGTATCTTGACAATATGAAGGCCATATTTGAATCTAGGTAAAGGGTTCAAAAACTAGATCACCAGGTAAAGTCTCCAACATTTTTTATTTTGAATTCAGGTCAGCGTGTAAGCGCCATTTTTACCCTCTTGTACATATTTTAAGTGCATGTTTGTCATTCATTTAAGTATAATAAAATATAAAACGTATACAATTTACAAACACGTCGTTTGGAACAAGGTTACATTGTAATCAAAATAAGAACACCAGAATTTTCGGCATTGCCGGTTTGTGTTTTCGGTAACAGAATGTTGCCCTTTTGTGATCGCTTTTGTCCATCTTTACTTCTATTAGAAGTCACATTTATTGTCATTGCTCAGAAAACGTGTTTGAATTATATCGCAGTCTGTTTTCAAAACGTTTTCGATCGGGTGAAAATAATGGCTTCTAGTGAGTAGAATATTTGTCATTATATGGCTATAGTGAAACCGTGTGAACACTACATTTTACCTGACTTGCCCAATCATATTAAAACTTAAGTAGGCCGTTGGTTTTAAGTACATCGCTGCCGAGTGATAAAATGATTCAGGTCCGTTGAAAAACAGCTGCCAATGAGTATGGCAGTTTTCCAAATAAGTAAGGATGAGAACGAATCTTCGGATATTCGAAAGTCTAACGAATATTCGAATCTAAAATTCTTATTCGAATATTTCGATTTTTATAGAAAATAATTAAAGTCAGCAAAAACAAAGAGACGTTTGTACAACTGCACAGTCATATTTTAGCTTTTAAGCGGACGACTGTCGTATATTAGTATATGTTTTGATAAATTTCCATTAACATACATATATAAATAACAACTGTTCTGTTAAAAAATATTAAATACTGCAGAGATGGAGCTTTGCAAAATCAATGGGAGGTACAATGACGCATCAATTTAAGCGGTATTGATCCCTTAATTGACAATACTCTCAAGCCGCGTGGCAATACCCTTAAGCCATTATACCAGAACAGTTTATTGATCTCGCCTAATTGGATCTCGTTCAAATCAAACTATTTTATTGATGCCAAGTGGAAGTCAGAAGACAAGGTACTGTTAGCACTGAATATCGATGCCTACCATCGATATGACTTCGATGTGAACCGCCTGTCGTGATACTTCGTTTGCCCCAAGTGAATATATCGTCATTGTTCGCAGGACAAATATGTACGTGTACAGGCAAACATCAGCTTAATCTAAATCCATTCAAATTGGTATGATGGTTACTTGCGATGAAAGGAATAGCTTTATCGATTTTAAGGTAAAAAGGACACAGATCAATGCCACATGGGCTCGCAACAGTAAATTCGTTTCCGCGCGATATATTGAAAATACGTGGCCGTACGATCATTCGAATGGGTAATAAGGTAACTTTTGACAAACGAAAGAAGCCTTTTGATTTCGAGGTCAACGGTCAAGGTCACATGGGGCTTGTGAAAGGAAATACGGTTATTCAATTCATCTTAAGAACGCTTTGACTTGCAATCATATACATCGGTTAATCAGTTGCTTGGGCTGACAATAAGACGCCTTTTCATTTTGTTCGAATTGCATAGTTGTAGGTCAAATCGTTCTTTAGATATTGTGCGTCAAAATTTGGTCTACGGACCGACCGACCATCCGACAGACCGTTGGCGTACGGACCAAACAACTGACCGACTACCCGACAGACCGACGGTTAGGTACAAAGCAAAATCCCATCTGCTTCGAAGGGGATGGGGGCATAAATATGCCAAAATCTGTCAACGAGTCCCTTACAATAGAACATATTTAACTAAATCAAAACAACCAGACATGGGTACATCCACGCTAGGAATATCGTTGTATGACATCTATTTACGTAACAATACAAACATGTATACCCATTTAGAATACTACAGATGTATGTTGATGAATACTACAGATGTATACATGCTGTAAGCATTTTATATGTATTGCATTTACCTGGTACCTGTGACAATTGATATAGTCTGTACAGCTATGTAGAACTGCAAACGGTTTATGTCGTCGAACAGTTCGTTGGCTGTATTATTGAGATGACACTTATACCACCGACCCTAAGGACGTATTATGAAATGCCTCGTTGACGGTAGTGAATAACTTTTTGTAAGGATAACTTCGCCGAGTTTTGTGAAGAATCAAGTTTGAAACAGAAAAAAACGAATGCATTTTCGAAGACGAGATTTGAAATTTACATTTTGAACTGTTCAGGAATTTATGTTTGACGTTCAGTCTAAAGTGGGAAATATGCTAAGCCTCGACAAACTGTACTAGTCATGAACTTTAATGTTTTGAAAATGTACATAATATTAATAGTTACAGGGTTAGTTACTGACCCGATACGGGATATACGGTTCTGTGGAAAACAATATCGGGTCTCGCCCCGATATGGTTTTCCACAGAACCGTATATCCCGTATCGGGTCAGTAACTAACCCTGTAACGATTATATCACGCCAACTACTTTCCATCTCATCAAATTAACAAGGACAAACAATTTTTTTTTATTACTTATATTATGGAAAATATTAAATTCAAGAACAATATAAAACAATAACAAAACTTCAGGAAAAATCCTGAAAAAAGGAATGTAAAATACATATTTTCGTTACTATTAATTGATCACAATATTGTATCACAATGTCAAACATTTTTATATTCATCGATGTTATACCCCAGTGACACTCATTCTAGTTGAATAGTGTAAACTATTATTATGAATTGTTTAAGTTTCTTACCCCAATGTCTTGATGTATAACTCACTGTTTTCCTCCCAAATTGTTGTCCAGTCTAGCCTGACCACATAATAATTATTGCTGACCAGTTAAATTTAATGGCCAGTCAATAGAATTACATAAACAGGCTAGAATCAATTTTGAGAATTTATTTCCTTTGTTTACAACTGCTAATATTCACTTCCTGTTGGCAGGCAGACATTTGTCTGTAAAAGGATAACGTTTTCCGTCAGTAATTTATAAATGTACCTATGCATATCAATTAAGAGTGCTACTTTACACATTTTTGGTAAATGTTACCAGTTAAAACTGTCTTAATCCACAGATTTCTCCATTTAAAGTTTAACTCGTGCTGTTGTGAAAAAAATCATCTGTTGTTGTTGTTACACAAGGTTACATTCAGCTAAGCTGCAGGCTACAT
>VMBQ01004035.1:20717-31728 GCA_007657795.1 Dreissena rostriformis
CGAAGTCAGCAGCATTTACAAACGTGCCTGGTGGGAAATTCTTGGTGTAGTTACTTCCTCCTCGCACAACCAGAATTGTATCCGAATTATACCGCTCGAAAAACTTCTCGGTAACATAATCCTCGCAGAAAGAGTTTTCAAAAGACAAATAAAACTTGGACTGATAAAGTACCATATCGATCTTTTTAGGGTCGGCCTTTGGAAGCGAACGTTGGTTAGAATTGCATGATCCAAAGATGTCAATTTGAACGCCGTACTTCTTCATTTGTTTAACATACTCGTCGCGCCGTGATTGGACATTACAGTGGCTTACAAACCACGATGCGAATACCGTTTTTCCGTCAAAGATCGCAGTGTAGTTCTTCTTGTCCAGTACCGACTGGCTATTATCCCGGGGCTCTAGTGTCCCATAAGGGTAGAAAATGTCGGCGTCTCTGTGATACATCATGGACCAGTTCATAACAGAGGTCCACTCAGGTCCAAAGTTGATTCCGTATATTGTCTGGGGCTCGAGGTTGAAGAAAATCTACCATTAAAACAAAGAAAATGTGAAGTGATACGCCAATACTTTTTTTTATTCCATTTTATAGTTTAAAAACAATAATTCTTAAAAAAAACTACGACACGGAACAAATGTGTTTTAATATAAAGAGTGAAACTCCAGAAGCTGCAGCAGTATTGCATTTCTATCATACACACCTTCGTGGTCCTTTATTTATGGCAAGGAACCAATTGCCAAAACGGTACAGTTAAAACCTATAAGAATAAAGAGATCTGGAAGTTACGACACAGACCTTTGCAATGTGCAATTTGAAAGTTGGAATCTAATTCAGCCTAATGCATGTTGGCAATATGAACTCCATAGGTTGTATCACTAAACAGACTGATTTTTTATTACAATATAATTTACACAATTATAGTTGGGTCACAAGTATGCAGATAAAAGTAAATCATGATCGCTGAGTAGACACGCTATTTTCTAGATTGAATGTGTGTTGTTATCGGCTAGAAACGACTATTCCTATACACGACGTAAAGTTTACACCTACCCATGCCTGATCTTTGTTCCGATGCGCAGCGGAAACTGGCGGGACTGTGGGCATGCCATCGCTACTTATAAGGTAGATCACGCCCGCTGATTGGTTGAACAATGCCTTGTTGGTGGTAGAGAAACAGTTGTTGTAAGGACACGTTCCTAGAGTCTTGTGAACAAGCAACTCTGAAAACAGAATGACGAAAGAAAATTTGAACAACGGACGACTCACGAAACACGGCCGACAAAATGCGAGCCCAACACCTCACTCTGAGCTGAGCACGTTGTTCAAAATTGAGCTTAATATCAATGAAATAGGACACGGCGCGGTAATCTACATTCTATATTAGATTTATTGAATCGCTAATACGTACGATACCACATTCAGACATTGCTAAATATTAACAGAGGGTCTTTTTGGTCCTAGACACTATATAATTTAGTATTACATTATATTTACACTATATATTTTTATAATAGAAGAACAATCAGTATACCTTCGTGTTAATAATGCTGCTGCTTAAACTGCTGTGGCTTCTACTTCTGCTGCTACTAACTTCTTCTTCAATTACTACTATAACGACGACGACAAGTACTATTACGACGACTACACCTACTATCACTATTACTGATACTACAACAGCTTATTGTGCTACTACCACTCCTACTGCTACTGTTACCTGGTCTTTTATTCAGAATGGAGCCGATGATTTGTTGCAAACATATTGTTTCAAATAAACATTTATGACATGTTATTCAAAAAGAGTTTTGATTAGCATGATAATTATTTCACCAATCTGAAAAATCACGTCTTTACGTTACCAAACCAGTCAACATGATTTTGAGTTAGATGGGCGTTCCTCAATCTAAGCAGATATTCCGCTATCTTATTCGCGTTCCCAAGGTCAGCTTCATTCAGAAACGTGCCTGGTGGGAAATACTTTGTGTACTAACTTCACAAGCGCACAACCAAAGTTACATTTGAATTACATCGGTCGAAAAACCTTAGTTCTTACAGTTTTCAAAAGCAAAAATAAAACATGCAAAGGTGTAGTAGTTTTTCAGTCGCTTGGTGATAGTTTGTTGGAAGTGACATATATTTGTAAAGATNAAATGCGTTATGGATTGGGGTATGAGGGGAATGCTTTTAAACAACACTCAAGCCGCGTGGCAATACCCTTAAGCAATTATACCAGAACAGTTTATTGATCTCGCCTTATTGGTTCTCGATCAAAAAAATATTTTATTGATGCCAAGTGGAGTTCAGAAGACCAGGTACTGTCAGCACTGAATATCGATGCCTACCATCGATATGAGATCGATGTGAACCGCCTGTCGTGATACATTGCAATATCAATAAATTATATAAACTGTTTTACATTGAATAAGAAACATTCGCACACAAATCAATGCCTACAGAATGTATTGAACACATTTACAACAATAAGGCAGCCGCAGATATTTGTAAAACACGTTAACTGACAAAACAACAACAACATAAGCAAAGGCGAACGTATTGATGGAATACAGTGCTGATATAATTTATGTAAAATAATTGTTGCATTGACATAACGTTTCTTGGAATAAACACTTTACTAATATTTGTTTTAGTTAAGATATGACATTTTACAAAATTGACTGGAATATAGAAAAGTGACACACACAAATAAATGTTCATAGCTTGATTATCATCTTTTAACGATGTATGTGTACCGCTGTATAGAATACTGCAAAGAATGATCTTTAAAGATATGTAACTTGTATGTATCATCATCACACATCAATAAGCAAACGTATAACTTAAACTACCAATAGCATGAACACATAAACCCATTTACTGAGATTCTTCTGTGAGACAATTTGCTGAAAACTACATATTTATACCGTTATTTACAAGCTAAAGATTTGCATAATATTTCGAAAACGAATAATCGACTGGAATACAAACATAACTGAATAAAGAAACCACAAATACTCTAAGTCTGAATATACAACATGTATTTTTAAACATAATATTCGGAAATAGCAATCAATTCGACATCAGTTCATTAGTGTTATTATACTAAACACGTACTATTTAAAAACACGGACTGCTAAATTGATGAAGTTTTAATCGAAATAGGTAATCTTAATGTAACAGCAACATAACGTTTACTCTATATCATTTGGTGCAGTGCACGGTTTTGAGTAAACGTATTCCCGGATACTTTTGTAAGTTTTACGGTATTTGTCAACATTGTTTAACATTTCACACAGCTTGCAATAACACTTGCAGTCCTCAAGCTGAGGTTGAGTGGATACGAACACGTCTTTTCTGCGAAGCATGGCGATATACTCATCCCGACTGTTCCCCAATCGAAGCAGATACTCCGCTAACTTTTTAGCGGTCCCGAAGTCAGCAGCATTAACAAAAGTGCCTGGTGGGAAATATTTGGTGTAGTTACTCCCTCCTCGCGCAACCAAAATTGTATCCGAATTATAACGCTCGAAAAACTTCTCGGTAACATAATCCTCGCAGAAAGAGTTTTCAAAAGACAAATAAAACTTGGACTGGTGAAGTACTTTATCGATCTTTTTATGGTCGTTCTTTGGCAGAGAAGCTTGGTTATTATTGCAGTTTCCAAAGATGTCAATTTGAACGCCGTACTTCTTCATTTGTTCAACATACTCGTCGCGCCGTGATTGGACATTACAGTGGCTTACAAACCAAGATGCGACTACCGTTTTTCCTTCAAAGATCGCACTGTAGTTCTTATTGTCCAGTACCGACTGGCTATTATCCCGGGGCTCTAGTGTCCCATAAGGGTAGGAAATGTCGGCGTCTCTGTGATACATCATAGACCAGTTCATAACAGAGGTCCACTGAGGTCCAAAGTCGGTTCCGTATATTGTCTGGGGCTCGAGGTTGAAGAAAATCTACCATTAAAACAAAGCAAATGTGAAGTGACACGTCAATACGTTTTTGTTACAGTTTGTAATAAAAAAAATTTCGACAAAACAATGAAATATAAATCCGCACGGTAACAACAATTTATTTGTGTTTATTAAACCTCCAATACGTGCTAGAATATGAAAGCTTTTGCCATTGATCTATGGAATACGGGCTCTTATGGAGGGCATACTTTTCAAAATTCATCCTCATCTTTTATACAAAGTTAAAACATGCATATTCATCTTCGCTTGTGTTATCTTTTTAACTCTCTCCATTTTAAAATATACTGTAGTTTGTTTTCTAATTGCTTCCGGGTAAAATGTAGCTGCACATTTGGTGTTACGCAATGCATTAATGTACACTCAAATCTGCTTAGTTTTGAATACAAACTTCCATCTTCTACATCGCTTAACTATTGATATGCAATGTCAAATTTTTCATCTTTTAAGTTGCAAGTTTTATCTTTTCAACATCCTGTTTAATATTAAACATTGTTTCCTTATTGATAAATATTGCCGATGTGATATGATAAAAACGTGTTATATTTTGAAATGTAAGGAAGAAATTTAAGCAAGGACAAAACTGACAAAATATGTTATTGGTAGCGCTATCGCTTGTTACAGAATTGAACACTGTGCTTTCCCTTCGAAGAAAGGTGTATATGACTATAAGATAAGCGCAATCCTTACGTATCTGAACAAGAGAAATAATGTAAGGGTATGATATTTTGGTTAAGATAACGTACTTTAAAGCGTCGATATGTACTGGCAGTACTGCTATTGTTTTCAATCCGCGTCTCAAAACCGTCGCATCTTCTTAAATTGCGTGAATTTTGATCTGATTTGTGGAGAGGTAGTTTTCACCTATAAGCCGTATAAGGTATTGTTGAATAATATTGTTTACAAATAATATTTGTTCTTACACTTTTTAATTATAGAGTCTTAATTTGTCCCATTTTATAAAACATATTTGGTAAAGTATTGAAAACATAATCAATAGTTCATATGGTTTCAGACAAAAAGGAAGATTCGACAACGCATCTATAATGCAAGATTAGCAGGCCAATTGTGCGAAAAATACCTTTAGAAAAGACAAATCCACACAAATAATGAAACAAAGAACAATACTCTTTGTGAAAGAAAATACGAGTGTGACAGTTGCAATAAAGAAACTAAGACACGGAACAAAGGTGTTTAAACTTTTAACATATGGATTTGGAAGATACGACAGAGACCTTTGCAATGTGCAATTTGGAAGTTGGAATATAATTCAGCTTAATGCATTTTGGCAATATGTACTCCAAAGGTTGTATCACTAAACATTGTCATGGTTTATTACAATATCAGTTACACAATAACAGTTGTGTCACACGTATACAAATAAAAAAAGTCATGATCGCTTAGTAGATACGCTATATTTTAGATTGAATGTGTGTTGCTATCGGGTAGAAACGACTATTCCTTTACTCAAAGTAAAGTTTACACCTACCCATGCCTGATCTTTGTTCCGATGCACAGCGGAAACTGGCGGGACTGTGGGCATGCCATGGCTACTTATGAGGTAGATCACGCCTGCTGATCGGTCGAACAATGCCTTGTCGGTGGTAGTTAAACAGTTGTTGTAAGGACACGTTCCTAGAGTCTTGTTAACAAGCATCTCTGAAAACAGAATTACGAAAGAATATTTGAAATAGAGGTTATAAGGAAAGCCTCCGTAGGGTTCAATATGAGGTTTGACGTACATAAGGTTCTTTCAATATAAAATGCGCTTTAATGGTAAACGACAGCACAATATGTCTTGCATTTTTATAACTTTGAAAATCGTTTCTAAAAAAAACCTACTTAAACGAGATGTCATTTAAATGAACGTTTACTGACAACGGACGACTCACGAAACACGGCCGACAAAATGCGAGCCCAACACCTCATTGAGCATGCTGTGCAAAATTGAGCTTTATATCAATGAAATATGACACGGCGCGGTAATCTTCATTCTATATTAGATTTATTGAATCGCTCATACCTACGATAACACCTTCAGACATTGCTAAATATAAACATAGTGTCTTTTTGGTCCTAGACACTATATAATTTATTATTACATTATATTTACACTATATATTTTTATAATAGAAGAACAATCAGTATGCCCTCGTGTTAATAATGCTGCTGCTTAAACTGCTGTGGCTTCTACTTCTGCTGCTACTAACTTCGTCTTCAACTACTACTATAACGACGACGACAAGTACTATTACGACGACTACTGCTATTATAACTACTACTGATACTACAACAGCTTATTGTGCTACTACCACTCCTACTGCTACTGTTACCTGGTCTTTTATTTAGAATGGAGCCGATGATTTGTTGCAAAAATATTGTTTTAAATGAACATTTATGACATGTTATTCAAAGAGTTTTGATTATCATGATAATTATTTCACCAATCTGAAAAATCACGTCTTTACGTTAGCAAACCAGTCAACATGATTTTGAGTTAGATGGGCGTTCCTCAATCTAAGCAGATATTCCGCTATCTTATTTGCGTTCCCAAGGTCAGCTTCATTCAGAAACGTGCCTGGTGGGAAATACTTTGTGTACTAACTTCATAAGCGCACAACCAAAGTTACATTCGAATTACATCGGTCGAAAAACCTTAATCATTACGTCACGTGACTCGCTCAACTGACCAGCACATCGCTGATGAAGTCTGTGTGATATTGTCGAAATATTCAAGTAAATTCAAAGTTTGCTCTAAGTTATGGAATTTATTGACTCAAATGATGAATCCAGAGCAAGAGAAAAACCTTCATAGTTTTAACCCTAACAGTTTTCAAAAGCAACATAAAACGTGCGAAGGTGAAATAGTTGTTCAGTCGCTTGGTGATAGTTTGTTGGAAGTGACATATATTTGTAAAGATGTTTCTATAAATGTCAACTATCACACCGTTTTTCTGCAACTGATCAATATACACCTCGCGTCAGGACTGTGTGCAACAGTGGTTTACAAACCACGACGCGAATTTAATTTTTCATTAAAGAGTGCAATTTAGTTTTTAGGCTGTTTATACTCGCCTTGATAGCGTGAGGTACCGGGATTAAATTATGGACTGGCTGCACACTTTTTACCACCAGGCGACATACATTTGCATAACTTATCTGTCAAAGAAAGTAGCAAGTTTAATCCCTATTTCAAATACCATAACTGGTTATACTGCCACTACATCATAAAACAATAAAACACAAGTCTTATACATATGTGTTAACGATATTTAGCTAAACATAAAAATAAGCATTTATACTGATCCCTTTCGNATGGAAAATTTCAAAGGGCCATAACTCTGTGAAAAATCATCCGACCAGAACCGGCTGATAATATGCACATCTCCTCTTGGTAGTGAAGCTTCCCATAAAGTTTCATTGAATTCCGGTCATTAGTTGCTGAGAAATAGCCCGGACAAAAATTGTGCACGGACGGACACACGGACGCACAGATGGACGGACGAAGCGGCGACTATATGCTCCCCCACGAAATTTTTTATGGGGAGCATAATAAATGGGTTTAAACTCATAGTTAAATAAATGGGTTTAAACCCATAGTTCTTGGAGGCATAGGGTCAACTGGATCTTGTGACTGTATAGATCCTGGGTTCGTTTTTCAACTCCAGGAGCGTGCGCAAGATCAGTCAACAGACACAGAGTACTGTTTCTTCCCAAGAAATCGACTCGAGGGAGTACGATGCAAGCAAGCTTAAATAAGAATTAACCCTTTCCGGCTCAGAAGCGATGTGAAAATGTCTATATGCAACCAGTATAAAGCCATAACAGCCTGCAAGTAACTACATGTAGCAGTTTGTTTAGGTTTTATGCTGTTTGCTGCTCATCAGTATCTTGGGGTTGGTAATGAAGTCTTTAATACTTGAATCTACATGTAGTAAGAGGTCTTTAATTTAATTTGATTTTCTAAGGGACTTCAAATGCTTCAAAGTGCGTAACTAAGTGGTATCTAAGTGGTAATGCCTTACATAACAGTGCTCCAGCAAGGATTTGAAAAAGGCAGGGGGGGGGGGGCTATTTTGTCAAAAGGGCACTTTCGAGTGCGCAGTATTTTGTCAAAAGGGCAAATATTTCCATAATTATAAAACCATGCAAATAAATTTCTACAATGAGGAATAAATTAATAAGCTATTAATATGAGATTTATAAATTATATATGTGTCAAAAATGAAAGGGCAGGGCGGGGCCTCGGAAGGGCAGGGCTTTGGAAAGGCAGGGGGGGGGCGCCCTTCAATTTAGGCCTAGCTGAAGCACTGAACAAATTGTGTGGCAAGCAAACTCACCTGCCAAAGGTGGTCCTGCGGTAAATGGAATGCTGAAGATGCCCAAGAGAAAGCCAATAGCCTGCGAGGCCTCCGCCGGTCCTACGATGTCAAACGCAATAGGGCCCAGTAGGCACACAAACACCCCATCACAGACCCCCATCACGAGGCTGATCCCAATGAGCGCTCCAAACGTGGACGCGAACGGTATACACAACGTCGAAATACCCAAAACTAGGAAAGCCAGCTGCTGCATTTTGATTCTGCTCACCCAATTAGTGTCCGCAATTTTGCCGCATAAGATTCGACTAACTCCAGACGTGATGCTTAGAGACAGGATTAAAAGACTCCCATCTGAGCCTGGGAAGTTGTCTGCAGTGTATTTCGGCTACAAGAAACAGGATGAAAAATTGTCATTAATTGATACAAGAGGGCCAACGGCCTTTAGGCCCTCATCTTAGACCCCAAAGAACTTCACTATTCTGAGCAGGTAGTGTTCACAAGGTTGCACAATAGATGTAGGAAAACTGCGCCAACACCTGACAGCCAGCCATGTTTTTGAACAAACCCTACTCATTTTCGAACTCAGTCTAGATATACACTATTTTTTAATGTTTTCAGCAAAATTTTGAGTGGGACATAAATATGCCTTCTAGTGTTCAAATGGTTTAACTCTTGCAACATAAGGAAAACTTTCTGGCCTTATGGTGTTTTTCAATCAACAAGAACCATATCTCACTCGTCTCAGAAATAATTAAAACAAATGTTAAGAGCAAGTTCATGAAGATTGCCGAAACACTCTACTTATAGAGTGTTCACTGGCTTTTTCTTCAATCTGACCAGTCACATATTGACCTTTTTGACAGAACATGTCCCAGTTTTAAACTTATTGAAGATGTACTGTTACAGTACATGAAAAAAATGTTTTCACCAAGTTTTAAAAAGATGGTACATTAAATGTTGCCTCTTAAAGTGACAGTTCGCAGATATATATATGGGCAGAATCGTAAGAAAACGTGTTTTTATTGAGGATATCACTGAAAATCCGGTTGAAATCGGTTGAAAACAAACAATATAGCGATTTTTATTTTGGGGTAGAGTATGGTAAAGTATGAAAACGACCTAATTAATATTCATGATTCAACACGTTAATTCAAACCTAAACAAAACAAAATTGCGGATACGGGCAAATTTAGCGGAGAGAAGGTAAGAACAAAATTAATGCAAACACATCTGTTACAGACGGAAACGGAATTGCAATGGTACATTTTTGTTTAATCTATGTATTTATTTCCATATGCTAATAAGGTTAAGCGAAAGCTAAATATAGAAATAATTTGCATAAGTTGCGACCCTGCAATGATTTTCACCTATTGCATGTATTTTTTTTATGATCATTTATATACATCATTTTATCGATTCATAACCGATTTTGACCAGGTTTTCGATGTCAACCTCGATAAAAAATATATTTCAATGAATTTATGTAAAGTTTATTTCTCGCAATACGATATATATTCAAAACAACGATCTACTGTCACTTTAAGTATTCTCTTACCATTTCTTTAATTTGATTTATTGACCTAGGTTTCCTACCGATATCATCAGGACTTATTTTCTAACTAAAGTTTATGAAGGTTGGCAAATAAATGTGGCCTCTTAAGTTTTTTATAATTGACCTAGTGACCTATTTTCCAAAAAAATCTGAAATATCTTATGGACGAATGTTCTTACCAAGTTTAATGAAGATAAGGCAATAGATGTGGACGCTAGAGTGTTCAAACGCTTTTTCTTTACTTTAACCTAGTGACCTAGTTTTTTTACCACACATGACCCAGCTTTGAACTTGACCCATATAACATTAAACACATATATAACATAGCAAAAATATAGTCTGACCAAATTTCATGAATATTAGACAATAGATTTGGCCTCTAGAGAGTTTAGAAGCTTTTTTAATGTTACCTTAGTGACCCAGTTTTTGACAAAACATGACCCACTTTTAAACTCAGCCAGGATATCAATTGGACAAATGTTCTGAGGAAGTTTCTTGATGATGGAGCAAAATACGTGACTTCTAGAGTGTTCACAAACATTTTCTTAATTTGACCTAGTGACTAATTTGTTTTATCCCATGTGATCAAGTTTCTTACTGGACAGGGATATCATTGGGACGCTTGTTCTGATCAGGTTTCATAAAGATTGGGCAATAAATGTGACCAGTACAGTGTTTGCAAGGTTAATGTTGATGACGAACAATGCACCACATACTATGACAGATAAAGGTGATCATAAACAACAATTTTTTACTGAAAAACTTATAGTCTGGTTCACTATGTTTTTCCGTTCAGAAAAATGGTAGATTAGCAAAACTATACATTTTTGGAAAGATTATTACATGGGCAATTTGAAAATCAATGTTTACATTTGCGGTGATACCTGTATGGCCGCTATTTTGGATTTTCAAAATGGCCGCCGTAAAAATACATATTTTACTCTATTTCTGCCTCTAATAACCCTAAATACTTTTTAAAATATACTAAACCTATGTTTTCAGGTACAAGGAATCCATTGGTTACATAATCAGACTTCTGACTGTAACAGTTCTTTCTTTTTTCAGGAAATATGCATCCAGGGAGCAGCCATTGATACAAAAAATGTTAATATTTTGGTATATTGGTATATTGAGTATGTATATTATATATATGTATATTGAATATATATATTG